>JASVEL010005688.1:0-26034 GCA_032618575.1 Nicotiana noctiflora
GCGCCTTTTTTATTAAAGTCCACGCTTTATTTGCGCTTTGCGCTTAAAGCCTCATCGGACCTTAGAGCTTTTTTGCGCTTTTCGCCTTTGATAACACTGCTATAAATATAGCTTTTAGACTCGTTTTTCACAAATTTTGATGATTATTTTGACATTATTAAGAAAGGAAAAATCATTTTCCTTTGTTCTTGATTGAACTCTTGATTTTCTCAAGGTAATTTAATTTATTATTAAGATTTCTGCTTGTTTTAATACCAAGAAAGATGGACAATAGGATTGAATCAAATACCAAGAACCGTAATGCCACCTAACTGATACAATTTAATGTTCACTTGTACCAGGTAACACTATAACAGTAAGAGGCCATGCTAAATTCCAATGGAAATGAAAATAAACAATGAAATTTGTTACCTTTACAAGACATACCAACTCAAAAGTTTCTAAATGTTAAACACACATGCCAGAAATTTCTAACACATCTATTTATTACTCTTAATTTATCCAGGGGGACGGGGAGATAGACGGGGATGTCACTCACAGTATAGCGACGGGGTGGTCGAAGTGGAGGCTTGCCTCAGGAGTCTTGTGTGATAAGAAAGTGCCACAGAAACTCAACGGGAAGTTTTATAGAGCTGTGGTTAGACCTGACATGCTGTATGGTACGGAGTGTTGGCCGGTGAAGAAATCTCATGTTCAGAGGATAATGGTTGCGGAGATGAGGATGCTTAGGTGGATGTGCGGGATCACCAGGTTAGATAAGATTAGGAACGAAGTTATTCGGGAGAAGGTGGGGGTGGCCCCAGTGGATGAGAAGTTGCGAGAGGCGAGGCTTCGGTGGTTCGGGCATGTGCGGAGGAGAAACCCCGATGCCCCGATGAGGAGTTGTGAGCGGCTAGCGGTAGTCGGTGTGAGGCGAGGCAGAGGGAGGCTTAAGAGATACTGGGGAGAGGTAATTAGACAGGACATGGCCAGGATGCGGATTTCCGAGGACATGGCCCTTGATAGGAAAGTTTGGAGGTCTAGTATCAGGGTTGTAGGATAGCGGCTTCTAGATTTTTCGTACTCCTTTCCCGGGGTGGGTGAGGCGTGGTAGGGCCGCCCATAGAGGATTAGTTTGTGTTCTCTAATGGTAGTCATTTCTGGTAGTTACTGTTTTAATATCATTGCATGCTGCTTATTTATGGTACATACGTCTCTTATGTTTTGATAATTTTTATGCGATGTATGCTGGAGTAACTAACGCGGTTTTTATTTTTGTTTTTGTTTGCCTTTCTTTTCCCAGCGCCGAGGGTCGATTGGAAACAACCTATCTACCCTCTCTCGGGTAGAGGTAAGACCTGTCTACATATTACCCTCCCCAGACCCCACCTTGTGGGAATATACTGGGTTGTTGTTGTTGTTGTTGAGTCGTCACTTATAATAATTTATTATAGTGTCCCAAGTCAGCTGTTTATTTTAAATCCCAAATCGAGGGAAATTTGACTTTATTTAAAAGTTTGCGAAACCAGAAAACTAGGTAAGGAATTCTGTTAACCCTGGAGAAGATGTTAGGCATTTTCGGGTTTCGTGGCTCGAGCACGGTCGTTTAACTATTAATAATTGGCCTAATTATCTTATTTATTACATGTTTTAAACTTAGTGTGCATTTTTAACTTTATAACCGCTTTTAATTATATTAACCACTTTTTAGGATTTATGAAATTATTTCTTGAACAAGTTACGATTGTCATACACTTGCCGTTTTGGAACATACCACAAATCACTCTTCATGACATGCACCCGCGAATTGCGACATATTTATTTTACTATTATTATTCAAAGTTGTTATGATCGGGTCACATGAAATGCACACCCGAATTTTGGAATTAGATATCACAACTATGCCACGAGAACAGTACCTATAATCATGATGATTTAATATTAATTGTGCTTAAAGCAAAACTACGTTTTAAATATTCACGTTTCAGACTATTGCAAGGCTTGAGAGTTATGAAAATGAAGCTACTTCCGTCAATTAAGGAGGTTATCCGTTCTAAAAGAAAATTAGATTACAATTTAATAAATGGCTATTGTTCCAAAGCTACGTGACCATTCAATTAGATCAGAATCATTTAGGAAGAAATCCCTTAAGCTCTCCAATGGCAAAAATTCTCCAGATATCTAAAATGACCAAATTTTTAGCAAAGTAATTGAATGTCTAAAGAGGGAGACGCCTTAGAGGAAGTAGAAAGCATTATGTATTAGAGCTTAATTGAATACTCAACCAGAATATTTCATAAATCCATAAGAGCATAGAGTTTTCGAGACTCTATATTGCCTGGTTTGGCTCTGTACGGGCCACTTACCTGGCCCAATAACTTCTGAGAAATTGAAGCCCAATGATTGGCAACTCAAACAAAATTGGGAAATTACCAGTTATGTTCATTTATAAGTAGCTTATTACAAAAATTGTCTAATTAATAAAATATTATTAATATTAGCAAAATTAGCCAATTAGCTATTTGTAGCAAAAAAAATATCAAATTTTTGATTTGGTTTGAGTGGGTATTATTAGAATAGATTGGACACAACTTAAGGAGTTTGAATCTCTGTTTTGAGATGATTTAGTGAAAGTTTGAGGTGGTTTGAACTAAAATTTCAAAATAAAAGCTGAACATAAAAAGAAATGCTATGTGTTAGGGCTGTGCATTTGGATCGGATATCCGAAATCCGAACCGATCCAATCCGTTTTGCAATTCGGATTTCGGATATCGGATATTTGGATTGGATTCGGATTTGATTTATTAAAATTTTGGATTTTCGGATTGGATTCGGATTTGTATTATTTGGACCCGATCCGATCCGAAATCCGAATTTAGTAGGGGAAGTATAAATACTTATTTTATTTTTAGGGTTAGTCTTATTTCATTCTGTTCTTTTCTTCACATTCACAAGTTGCCATTTCAGAGCAGCTGCTTCACGCCAGAGACTACTGCTTCACGCCGCAAGCTGCTAGCTACTACTCGTCGCTCCTCTGTTTCTTCTCAGTGTTCCGACGACCGTCGATCGTACTGGTAAGACACACTCACTCTTTCTCTCTCGTTATCTCTCTCTCCTTTTCCCCCTTTCTTAGAGTTTAAAGGAAGTGTTTTTTCTCTTTTATTTCTTGGATAAATTGATGAAATAAATTGGGGGTTTCACTCTTGACTGTCTTAAACAGAAATAGAGCAGACTATAATACTACTTTGAATCTGATTTTAGTTTTAAATTTTTTGTTTTGTTTCGTAGATGGAAGATGAAGTAGAGATGGTGAATGAAGTTCAAACTCTTGTAAAAGGTGGTGAAAGTGGTGCTTCAAATGATTCCACAACCAACGTCCAATCTGAATCTGGTTCGAAGAAAAGAAAAACCATGAAAGAGAGATTAGTGGCTTGGCGACACTTCACTAAGTTCACTGATGACGAGGGTGTTGAAAAGGCAAAATGCAAGTACTGTGCAGAAGAATATGTAGCTAACACCAAAAACAATGGTACAAGGAATTTGCTATCACATCTTCTCAAGTGTCCGAACAATCCCCACAAGCCGGAGACAAGCCAGACAAAATTAGCTTTTCAATCGAAAGGTCAAACAAGTGATGTCTCACTTATCTCTTGGAAATTTGATCAAGATTCATGTAGGAGGGCTTTAGCTCGTATGATAATTATAGATGAACAACCCTTCATTTCTGTTGAAAAGGATGGATTTAGAGACTTCGTGAGCACTCTTCAGCCTTTATTTCATATTCCATCTCGTACTACTATGACTAGGGATTGTCTTGAGATTTACCATGATGAAAGACTTGCTTTGAAGTCAATTTTTAAAGAATCAAAACAGAGAATTTGTATTACGACTGATACTTGGACATTAATTCAAAGAATTAACTATATGTGTGTTACGGCACATTACATTGACAAGAATTGGAATTTGCATAAAAAGATATTAAATTTTTGTCCAATTACTAGTCACAAAGGTCAAGATCTAGCTAGTGGTGTTGCTAAGTGTTTACTTGAATGGGGAGTAGATAAAGTATTTACTGTGACAGTTGATAATGCAAGTTCTAACGATGTCATGGTTAAAGAATTATCCAAACAATTTACTAGATGGAACACTAACCTGATGGAAGGTAAGCATGTTCATGTTAGATGTATGGCTCACATTATCAATCTAGTTGTTCAAGATAGGTTGAGAGATGGGAGTGTACCTGTGGAACGAATAAGATAAGCTGTTAGGTACATTAGGCAATCTCCCGCAAGATGGAAGAAGTTTAAAGAATGTTATGATATCGATAGGATAAGTTCTAAAAAATCGTTGTGCTTGGATGTTCCTACTAGATGGAACTCCACATATTTGATGTTGAAGGTTGCTACAGTTTACGAGGAAGCCTTTACAAAATATTGTGATATTGATTATGGATTGATGTCATGTATTTCTAACTGTATTTGTGAGGATGGACAGCCTGCAAGTCCACTTTTAAGTACTGATTGGGATAGTGTAAGACGTATTGTGAAGTTTCTTGAAATATTTTATGAACTCACTTTGAAAATATCAGGTACACTTTATATTACGTCTAATGTGCATTTTCTTGAGATATGTGTTGTTGGTTCTTCTTTGAAAGAGTTGATGCAAAGTGAAGATGCTACTTTGAAATAAATGGCAAAGAATATGAAAGAAAAGTTTGATAAGTATTGGGGGGATCCACAAAAGATGAACAAAATGATTTTTATTTTATGTGTGTTCGATCCACGCCACAAGTTTCAATCTCTTTCATTTGCTCTTGCTGCTATGTTTGGAGAAACAATAGGTGTGAAAATACAAATTGAGGTAAAGGCATACATGGAATCATTGTTCAATGTTTATGCAAATAAGAATGATGGTTCTGGTGCATCTTCCCCTGGTTCTTCCCCATCTTCCCCTGGTTCTTCTCCGTCTTCCCCCGGTTCTTCTCCATCTTCTCCAACTTCATCTACTTCTTCATCATCGCTTTCAAAATTCATGTTAGATTTAAAAAAGCATAAGAAGGGTGAAGGAATTGATTCTAAAACAGAGTTAGATAAATATTTAGGTGAAGATGTTGAGGAAGACTTTGAAAAATTTAACATTCTGGGGTGGTGGAAGTTGAATTCACCCAGATTTCCCACTCTTGCTGAGATGGCACGTGATGTGCTAGCCATTCCTATTTCTAGTGTTGCCTCAGAATCAGCCTTTAGTACTGGTGGACGCATACTTGATCCATTTCGGAGTTCATTGACTCCTAGATTGGTTCAAGCTCTTGTGTGTGTCCAAGATTGGCTCCGGAACGAATCAACAACTCCGGTTAAAATTGAAGAAGATTTAGATAATCTTGAACAACTTGAAGCGGGTAATACTATCTTATTTCTTCTATTACTTTACTTGTGTTTAATGTATACTTATGTTTATTTAGATTATTTTTAACTCATTTATTCTATTACTATATTCTGCAGAGTTTATTAATACCGGAAGAGAGCCTTGCATCGTCGACATATAAAAGGTATAGTCTTGTTGTTAAATTGTTCCATAGAAAGCATAGACTTGCATATAAGTTGCTATATATAGGCTATTGCACAAACATTAAAAATAACTTGTATAGGTTGTTGTATATAGGTTGTTGCATATTCATTGATGTATATAGTCTGCTACATTAGCTATGTAAATGACTATAGCTTTGATTAACTATATTCATTGATGTATATGGGCTGCTGCATTAACTATAGCTTTGAAAACTTGATAAAATACAACATGCATATAAGCATGCAGATAGCTTGAGCCTTAGTGTTCAGCCTTTTGAAATAGTGCCGCAACATCTCCAACGATAATAATTGAGTAGGAAACAATATGTATACAACACATAATCCATTTGACAAATCTTGTTGGGAACTGAAGCAGTTAAGTATTTGCTTAATATATGACCATTCCACTGAGTCGTAGGCCTTTCTCATATCAATTCTCAGCATACACCAAGGTGTTGTGCCTTTCCTACCATAACCCTTCACAAGTTCATGACTCAGTATAATGTTGTCGGCGATCAACCTACCTGGAACAAAATCATATTGGATTTTATCCACTAGTCTGCCCATAACACCTTGTATTCTTCTAGTGAGGATTTTGGATATAAGTTTATACACCATAGTGCAGCAAGAGATAGACCTGAATTAGAAACCTTTGATGGATACTTGATCTTTGGATCAATGTAATTGTAGTTCAATTAATAGCTTTGTATATTTTTCCATTAGCAAAAAAATTGAATCGTTGCATCTGTCACCTCCTCTTCGATCACAGATCGGGATCTTTTAAAGAAAAGGATATAAAGCAATCACATCCTGGAGATTTTCGATCATTTATACTCATAAGATCTTGGTATACTTCATTTTTTTATGAACTGGGCTATCAAATATAATTGTTTCTTTCTTGTTAAATCATTACCACGTTTCACGCCATGGCTGCTAGCTGGGCAGCAGCACTACCAAGTAATTTTTTGGTACAGCCGTAGTGTTCAGCCTTTATTGTTATTTCCTATTTGTTTTGTTCTGGTAGAGAGGTACACATGAAAACTCATGTTGTATCTAAGTATTCTTCAATGAAAATGAGCTACTGAGTTACTATCTATAGATTGGATGTCCTAGATGATGTTTGTTTGCTCAAATTTTTTGTTAAGGTTACTAGGTTATCTAGTTAGTGCTGGCTGATTTTGCTATAAAGTCGTAACTCACAGATGTTAAGTGTTAATTGAGCTTCAAAATTCATTGTATGTTAATTAATTAGCTTTTGAAATGTTTGCTCTAAGACTAATCTATAATTTTGATGCTCTATATGCTGTTCAGTGTTGCAGAACTTGAATGCGTGCCAGGAATTAGGACCGAGTGCGATAACCATAGAAGTTGGAACTCTTTTGTGTAATCTATTAAGGAATTCTGGTTATGTAATGTATTAAGAAATTCTGTTTTGTTATGGAGATTGTGTTTTCTTTATGTAATGGATTCTATCGCAAGAATTAGGAATTGCAGCTTTCTTTTTCTTGACTGATGTTCACTGAGATGAACTATGTTGAACTGTTGAATTATTAATGACCTTTTTATTGAACTATTAGCTATAGTTCTGTTGAATTGCAGGGACATATGGTTTGGAACTCTTTTGTACCAATAATACCCAAGTTGTCGATTCCATTTACAGTCACTTGGGCATGAACCTGCTTTTCTTTTTTAAGAACAGAACCAATATTACTTTCTGTAAGAGAAGTGCAGTAGTGTAGAATTGGAGCAAGTTTTGATGCTAAAACCTCTTCTGTGTAGTGAAAAATGGAGTCTTGAGACTGTGCAAGCTCGACAATTTGTACAATTTGACTGTGCAAGCTCGACAACTTGTCTTGTATAATTTTTAAACTCATTTATTCTATTAGAGTTTGCTTTTGTTTACTATACACTTCACAGAATCTTGTAACACCCAAAACGGGAATGGAAAATGCAAAAAAGAATAAAAGAAAAGGTCCTTAATAATACGTACAATCCGATCCGAAAATCCGATCACCAAACCGATCCGAATTTTACAAATCCGATCCAATCCGATATAATTCGGATCGGATTCGGATTGCAATTTCTAGAATCCGAAATCCGAAATTTCAATCCGAAATATGCTAAATCCGATCCGATCCGATCCATGCACAGCCCTAGTATGTGTATTATACTGTGTATGATTTGTGTACCATATTGTATCAATTGTGTATCACATGTATACTTGTGTGTGAGATACATGCGCGATACATGTGTCGCAGAAGATTTTTTTGAACTCGATTTAATTACGAATTATGATACAAAACCGGCTCAAATTACCTTTAATCTTTATCAAATTTTGTATATTGACTTATATATATATATATATATATATATATATATTTATTTTCAATGAATTTCAACTATACCCATTGAAAAAGTTTCTTTTTTGTTTAGATTTTTGAAATATTTATAGATTTTTGTATTTCATCACCTTATTTGCTACCCCATCCATGAGATTCCATTTCCGTCTTGTATTTAATGTTGTTAATCACGCTTAAAAATATGGAAGGTGATTTTTCCATGTGATTCTTTGAGAGAAAGAACCCTATTATTTGGTTTTTAATTTTTGTTGGCTAGTTTTGGTAAGTCTATGACTAATGGTTATAGGTTGGTAAATTGACATTTATTTGGGACATTTGTGTAAGTTTCCCAACAAAATTTGAACATCATTACAAGGAACTGAATTAATTACAACATATTCTGATTATGAATATTTATTCATCTCCAAAATTACATACAAAACTAAATCATAAAAAAAACAACAACTCAGGTTTGACAGTAATAAACTCTTGATTACACCTTCATGAGCAAATATATAGCCTGAACTAATAGAGACAACAGCATCCCCATCTTGTTAGTTTCTAGCTTAGGCCTGTATGTGATATTTAATAATGGCCCATAAATACTCCTGGAACCCACTTCTTACTCCTCGAAATGAAAAAGCTAAACCATTTGAGGCCAAATCTGGAACACTTAGGCAATATATATACAGTGAATTTCTGAATACAAGAAACAGATGACCTTATCTTTGACTCGTTTTAACAACTGAAGAATACCAAACAAACTTGAAAGAGCAGTGAAGCAGTTATTTCCTTGACGAAACATGCAGTATAGTAACTCACATAAGCAAACATTTTTCGATTCATTACACTACTTTATTCAAACGGTGTCACGACCCCAAACTGGACCCGATCGTGATGACGTCTCTCATAAAAATAAGGCCAACCGATACAATTCTCAAATCCAGTTTTAATAGTTTAATAAGTCAATTTAAGTCATTTATAAGAATAAATCCCCAACAAGTACAGATTTAACAAAATAAAACAAGTACGGAAATGAATATAGCCCGACATCGGGGTGTCACTGTTGAATATGGCAGATATCCCACATCGGTTGGGAAGAATAGTGGGAGGGAATTTTCCCCCTATAAAAAAAGGCTTAATGTTTAGGATTTAAACACACCTCTCATTTGCCTTCTTATCTTCTTAAGGCATTTGTATCTTTTCTCTTTAGTATTATTTCACTTGTATTTTGGAGTAGAATAAAATATTGATTGTTTCCGAGGAGTAGGCAAAATTAGCCGAACCTTGTAAATTCTGGTGTTCCTTTTATTGTTGTTTTATGGTCTTATTTATTATTTGGTGGCTGCCATAATTTTTGGTATAGTAGTTGTGGCTCATTCACATACATTTGGCTTCCGCAATAATTGGTATCAGAGCCAAGGTATTGTCTCGGTATGCTATGTGGCTGCAGCATAATATGATCTTCCACATCAGAAAAGATTTATCTTGGTAACTGAGTCAAGGTTGTGTCTCAGTATGCTCTGTGGTTGCAGCTTAGTCTAATCTTGCACACCAGAAAAGAAATAATCTTGATTTGTGTCGTCAGCTATTGAATAATATTTGTGTCAAAGATGAGAGACAATAAACAAGAAGAATCCACATCAAGTGTCAGCAATACGTCATCATTGGCATCTTCACTTATGAAAAGAATTATGTCAAATGCAGAATTTGCAGTAGAAATTTTTGACGGATCCGGACATTTTGAGATGTGGCAAGACGAGGTTCTAGATGTCCTTTTTCAACAAGGGCTAGATCTGGCCATTGAAGAAAAGAGATCAGATGCCATTGGAGAAGAAGATTGGAGAATTATCAACCGTGTTGCTTGCGGTACCATTCGATCCTACCTTGCTAGAGAGCAGAAATATCCATACACAAAGAAAACTTTGGCAAGTAAATTATGAAAAGCACCGGAGGATAAATTTTTGAAGAAAAATAGTCAAAATAAATTATACATGAAGAAGAGGCTGTTTCACTTCACCTATGTTTCTGGTACCACGATGAATGAACATATCACTAGTTTTACTAAGTTGGTCACAGATTTGCAAAATATGGATACAACGTATGATGATGGTGACTTGGCCTTGATGTTGTTGGCGTCACTTCCTTACGAGTACGAGCACCTTGAAACTACTCTACTATATGAAAATGATGAAGTTTCTCTCAGAGAAGTTTGTTCGGATTTGTACAGCTATGAACAAAGAAAGCGAGAAAAACAGAAGGGCGGAGAAGGAGAAGCACTGTTCGTGAGGGGTCATCCTCAAAATCAAATGAGGACAAGGAAAGGAAGATCTAAGTCAAGATCTAAACCCAGCAAAGATGAATGTGCCTTTTGTCGAGAAAAAGGACACTGGAAGAAAGACTGTCCGGAGTTGAATAATAAGGCCAAACATAATAATGGAAAGGCCATTATGGATTCAAATATAGATAATTGTGATGATTCAGATTTCTCATTAGTTACAACGGCGCCGTCAACGTCATCAGACATATGGTTGATGGACTCGGCTTGTAGCTATAATATGTGTCCCAACAGGGATTGATTTGTGGACTTTCAAGAAAGAGAATATGGGGTCGTCCAAACAGCGGATAACAACCCTCTTACCTCATATGGAATTGGTTCAATACGATTAAGGAACTATGATGGAATGATCAGAACATTAACAATGTTTGATATGTATCGGGTTTGAAGAAAAATTTCATCTATGTGGGAGCCCTAGAATCAAAAGGGCTCAAAATTATTGCAGAAAATGGAGTGATGAGAGTATGCTCCGATGCACTAGTGGTAATGAAGGCCAATCAGAAGAACAATAATATGTACCGTTATCTCGGTAGTACAGTTATTGGGACAGCGACAGTGACGTCCAGTGACAACAAAGAGGGTGAAGCAACCAGGCTATGGCACATGCGCTTGGGACATGCTGGAGGAAAATCCTTGAAAACTTTATCAGATCAAGGATTGTTAAGGGGAGTAAAGGCTTGCAATTTGGAGTTTTGCGAGCATTGTGTCAAAAGGAAACAAACAAGGGTTAAATTTGGTACAGCAATCCATAATACTAAAGGCATTTTGGATTATGTACACTCTGATGTTTGGGGTCCTTCCAAAACACCTTCATTGAGTGGCGAGCACTATTTTGTGACATTTGTGGATGATTTTTCCCGAAGAGTATGGATGTATACAATGAAGAGCAAAGATGAAGTGCTGGGAATTTTTCTCAAATGGAAGACAATAGTGGAGAATCAAACAGGCAGGAGGATCAAGTGTATTCGCACAGACAATGGAGGTGAATACAAAAATGATTATTTCAATAAGGTTTGTGAAAATGATGGCATCGTCAGATAGTTCACTGTCAATACACCACAACAGAATGGAGTGGCAGAACGCATGAACCAGACCTTGCTGGAGAAGGTACGGTGTATGTTGTCCAATGCTGGCTTGGGCAATAAATTTTGGGCTGAGGCAATTACATATGCATGCCACCTCATTAATCGTATACCATCTGCTGCTATTGATGGCAAGACATCATTTAAAAAAATGGTATGGAAAGCTTGCGGTAGATTATGACTCTTTGCACGTGTTTGGCTCAACTGCATATTATCATATGACAGAGTCAAAATTGGATCCAAGGGCAAAGAAGGCTATTTTTATGGGGATTACTTTTGCAGTCAAAGGATATCGCTTATGTTGTCCTATGACAAAGAAAGTAATATTTAGCAGGTATGTTAACTTCGATGAATCTGCTACGGTAAACAAGGTAACAAATATAGATACCAAACAAGATGATGGCGATTCTAAGCAGGTGAAGTTTAAGGGAAAATTTATTTTTCCTACACAAGAAGCAGATGAGGAAATAAATGAAGATTATCCTCTGGAAGGAGAGCCAGTAGAGGAGATTCCAACTAAGGAACCTCAACAACAACTTGAATCAATAGCAACCAGCATGCCAAAAGGGAAAATAACGAAACATGTTCGTCTTATAGAGACAGTTGCTTGTGCAACCGCAATTACAGCTAATAATGTTCCTACCACTTATAAAGATGCAGTCCAAAGTTCAGAAGAAGATAAGTGGAGGATTGCCATGAATGATGAAATACAGTCCATTCATCAGAATCATACATGGAGATTGGCTAATCTCCCGAAGGGAAAGAAAGCAATTGGGTGCAAATGGGTATTTGCAAAGAAGGAAGGATTTTCTAACTAAGTAGATGTCCGCTACAAAGCAAGGTTGGTGGCCAAATGATATGCTCAAATGGAAGGAATTGATTACAATGAAGTATTTTCTCCAGTTGTAAAACATTCCTCCATTCGAATTATGTTGGCTTTGGTAGCACAAGTTGGATTTGGAACTAGTTCAGATGGATGTAAAAACTGCATTTTTACATGGAAACTTGGAGGAGGAAATTTATATGACTCAGCCAAAAGGATTCAAAAATGCTGGAAAGGAAAATATGGTGTGCAAACTTGAAAAATTATTGTACAGATTGAAACAATCTTCTAAACAATTATACAAGTGATTTGACAAGTTTATGTTGCAACAAGGGTACAAGAGAAGCAAATACGATCATTGTGTGTATTTGCGCAAGCTTAAAGATGGTTCCTTTATATATCTTCTCCTATATGTTGATGATATGTTGATAGCTTCCAAGAATTCGGAAGAAATTGATAAGTTGAAGATTCAACTGAAGAAGGAGTTCGAGATGAAGGATCTGGGTGAGGCAAAGAAAATTCTTGGCATGGAGATAATAAGAGATAGACGTTCAAAGAAACTATGTTTATCTCATAAAGAATATTTGAAGAGAGTACTACAATATTTTGGCATAGATGACAAGACTAAGCCAATTAGTACTCCACTTGCTCCCCATTTCAATATAAGTACTACTATGTCGCTAAAAGATGAAGCTGAACGAGAGTATATGTCAAAGGTACCATACGCAAATGTTGTTGGTAGCTTGATGTATGCAATGGTCTGTACGAGACCTGACATTTCACAAACTGTTGAAATTATTAGCAGATATATGCACAATCCAGGAAAGGAGCATTGGCAAGCTGTAAAGTGGATTCTGCGGTATATTCATAATACTTTAGATGTCGGGTTAGTTTTTGAGCAGGAAGACAATCAGTCTGTAATTGGATATTGTGACTCAGGTTTTGCGGGTGATCTGGACAAACGAAGATCAGATACTGGTTATGTGTTTACTTTTGCAAAAGCTTATTTGGAAGTCTACTTTGCAGTCAACAATTGCTTTGTCTACAACAGAGGCAGAGTATATGGCTATTACAGAGGCTGTGAAGGAGGCAATTTGGCTTCAAGGATTGCTAAAGGAGCTTGGTGTTGAACAAAAAGGTATCACAATTTTTTGTGATAGTCAAAGAGCTATTCAATTAGCGAAGAACCAAGTTTATCATGCAAGGACGAAGCACATTGATGTTCGGTATCATTTCATATGAGAAATCATAGAAGAAGGTGGAGTCATGGTGAAGAAAATTCATACTACGAAGAATCCTGCTGATATGCTCACAAATGTGGTGACTGCGATCAAGTTTCAACATTGTTTGGATTTGATCAACATTGTTGAACACTAAAGATTGAAGATGAAGACACAATCAAAATTTGTTATTGAGAGAAAATTGAAGATGTGGAATTTTGCCAAGGTAAAAATTTGTTGAATATGGCAGATATCCCACATCGGTTGGGAAGAATAGTTAGGGGGGATTTTCCCCTATAAAATAAGGCTTAATGTTTAGGATTTAAACACACCTCTCATTTGCCTTCTTATCTTCTTAAGTCATTTGTATATTCTCTCTTTATTATTATTTCACTTGTATTTTAGAGTGGAATAAAAAATTGGTTGTGTCCGAGGAGTAGGCAAAATTAGCTGAACCTCGTAAATTCTGGTATTCCTTTTATTGTTGTTTTATTGTCTTATTTATTATTTGGTGGTTGCCATAATTTTTGGTATAGTAGTTGTGACTCATTCACACTATATACATTTAGCTTCCGCAACAGTCACAAGTCACGCGCATCTACTAAGGTCTAAAATACAACGACATTCTGGAAAATATACTAGAATAATCTAATGACATCAAGAGGGAGTAAAGTTGTGTTACGGATGTCGGGCATCCACCTCGCTAAAACTCCAATGACTCTGCCTCAACTCAGCCAATACACGTTACCGGGTGCTGAAATACCTGAATCTGCACACAAGGTGCAGAGAGTAAAGTGAATACTCCAACTTAGTGAGTAATAATCATAACTAAAGTCTCACTGGTAAGAAATCACGAAAAGTGCATCAACATGCCGTAGAAGCAGTTCAAAACCCAGTAAGAAAGCAATAAAGCTGTATAATCCCTTAAAACATCTTAGATCAGTTTAAACTTATTTAAAAATGACTTTTTTAACAGTTACGCAAATGAATACAAAACAACTAGTATATAAGCACAGAGATCCGCCCCTCGGGCACAAATACACAATTAAACAGGTAAATATAAAAGATAAGCACAAAAAGGTTCGCCCATCGGGTACAATGTCAACAAATCCGTCCCTCGGGCAATATCTTAGAACACTACCAGCTCCTCGGGCAATCACATAGAACAGTACAAGTCCCCAGGGCAAACACATAGAACAATACCAGCCCCTCGGGCTATATGTCACATCATAATGGGTACCCGCACTCACTGGGAGTATGCAGACTCTTGCAGGGGCCCCTTACGGCCCAAACGCAATATCAAGCCAGCTCGTGGCATACAATCTCAGGTCCTCAACCTCATAATCAAAATTGGTGTATCACCGCTGCGGCGTGCACCCTGACCCAAAAGATATCCTCACAAAACGGGCCATCGGCCTTACTCAGTCAAAAATCATATATGCCTCTTGGGCAACAGTAAAATGGTGTTTCTCATCCATAAACATCATTTAAATATCATTTGAGTATTAAAACTGAGTGAACATGGTTGAGTTTTGAATACAGTAGAAAATAACATGACCGAGGTCAAGTATAAAGTCAAAACACTGAAGAAATATCAACAAAAATCCCCAAAGGATTTAAATAGTTAGCACGAAGCCAAAATATGATATTCAGTCCAAATAATGATGATAACAAATAGATTTCAGTCAAATACGCGGTAAAGTCATCAATCGGGACGGACCAAGTCATAGTCCCCAATAGTGCTCGACCTCGCGCTCGTCATCAAGCATATGCCTCACCTCAATATAGAACTACGATGTGCAATCCGGGGTGTCAACCCTCATAATATCATTTACAATCATTACTCACCTTGATCCGGTACAAACTCTAGCCTGCGATACCTTTGTTCGCACGAATCGGCCTCCGGATGCTCCAAATCTAATCACAATTAGCACACAATCATTAAGATATGCTAAAGGGACGAATCTCACTCGAAAATATCCAATTTACATAAAAAATTCCGAAATTACTCAAACCCGACCCCCGGACCCACGTCTTAGAATCTGGAAAAATTAACATCAATGGAATCCTCCTCCTCGGCTCTATACATACCAAGAACATCAAAATCTATCAACAAATGACCCTTCAAATCTCAATTTTTAGGTGTTCAATTTCAAGCCCTAGCTCTTCAATTTTATGTCTGGATTCCATGATTTACTAGGCCGAATTCACATACTAATTGAGTTTTTAGTCCATAATTCTTACCTCCAAACCATTTCCCTTGAAACCCTCTTTAATCTCCTTCAAAAATCTCCAAAATGATCAACTATGAAGGAAATAAGCCTCAAAATCGTGGACAAGACGAGCTTAAAAACATTCTGCCCAGGCATATTTTTCCTCATCACGAAGCACAAAAACTCAGCTTCCGCAATTTACTCTATGCGAATGCAATGCTCTGCCCTTGTATTCTACGTGATCGCGGACCCTATGCCACGTTCGTAGTGAACAAATAGCATCCAAGACCCCTGGTCTAATAACTATACGCGAACATGACCTTCCTTACGCGTTTGCAATCAACTATTTCCTTCCTCTATGTGATCGTATCTCATCATTCATGAATGTATTGAGCAAAATGCATTGACCCTCAGAAAGCTCTACGCGACTGCGACCCCTCTACGCGATCGCAATGAACAAAATTACCTGCAATTGAAGCCTGAAAATCTGCAACTCAGAAAGCATGAAATTTATCCGTTTAACCACCCGAAACTCACCCGAGGAACCTTGGGACCTCAACCAACATGCCAACATATACCATAACATCATTCAAACTTCTTCCAACCTTTGAAACACTCAAACATCATCAAAATACCAAATTCGCATCGGATTCAAGCTTAAGAATCCCAAATTCTTCTAGATTACGCTTTTGATAAAAAAAACCAACCAAACCACGTTCAAATGACCTGAAACTTTGAACACACATCCCAAATGACACAACGATACTATTGAAACTTCTAAAATTCCATTCCGTCCTCTATATCAAAATCTCACTTATAAACTGGAAAATGCCGAAATCTCAATTTTGTCAATTCAATCCTAAACCTTCCACGGACTTCCAAAATGCACTCCAATCATGCTCCTAAGTCCCATATCACCTAGCATAGATAACCAAATCATACAAATTTCGATCCGAGCTCATATACAAACAAGTCAAATCTTGGTCAAACCTTTCAAATTTCAAGCTTCAACTGAGAACTCTTCTTCCAAATTGATTCCGATTACCCTAAAACCAAAACCAACGATTTTCATAAGTCATAATACATCACACAAGTCAATTCATGCCCGAGAGATGATGTTCAAAGTGCAAGAGCTATAATCGATCGGTCGGGTCGTTACATCCTTCCCCACTTAAACATACTTTAGTCCTCGAACGTGCCCAAAGTTATTCCAAAAGCCAACCAATCGCTGAATAGCCTTACTATTCATATACCCGAGGGTGATCCCATGTCACCCTATCTCATATAGGTCTGATAACACAATGCAACTGAAGTTTCATAATCCATCCTAGCCCATAAACCTTAGAACCACATTTCCACTCCTGAAATCATCCACCAAATCCAAATCTCACATCTATACTCTGCACAAGCCCGAACAAGCTGTAATAACCCATACCTGCTATCTCAGGTCCAATCACATGATACACCACGTAACTCAAACACTTGTAGTGATAACTTCTAATCACAACAAGTGCACACAACACCCCGAGTACCGATAGAAAAACTCTTATCACTAAAGTCCCATTCCAATACCTCCATATGCTGCCAATGATAGAGAAATACGCCACTCAATCATGAAATACTTCTAATCCTTCGAACCTCGCCACTCAATCCATGGCATTCCCGGCATATCCCACATTGCCGTCTTAGCGCAATAGTTCAGAATGACACAACACTGCAACAACCAGTCTATACCCAATATCATATTCAAAATTTAACATACAAAGTAGCAAAAGACCCACTCGGGTCTCCAAACTCCGATAGTCACTAAAAAGTGCTGAGACATACGACCCACAACCACAATATAGCCTAAATATAAGAACTCCTAGTCACCAACTCTATACATCACACGAATCACCATATCCGATCCCCATTTCCACCGTCCGAGTATATAACACACCTCTGATACCCAATCAATCCCACGAGAGATACTCTTATAATTCTTCCGTACCACCAAACAACCCGAATATAAGCCATCGATCCAATAAGAAAGTGCCGCAATACTAATGAAGTACAATCAACTTAATCACATTGCCTTTTTCTGAAACATATACCCTCGTCAAATCACCCCTAATTAGCAATACCATTTTCTTAATCATCTTAAGCTCATTTATTTAATTATCTGAAACTGCCCGTGCAACTTAAGAATTTTTATGACCATCCATTCAGAACTGAACCATAACCTTACACACGCAAATCTCAATCCTTCCTAACATACCGCATATACTGTCTCGCCCCCCTTTTTCCCTCTTTGCATCGCAAAAATTGGGTTTATGATATTTTGGGTATATGACAACTCATTTCTTTTGGGAACTAAATTTTAGAATTGAAGAGTCGTTACCTAATGATTTAAGGTGCATTAGGACACCTAGGATTCACTTCTAAGTTTGTTTGATAACCAGGGATAGGGTAAGAGCTTGAAATTATTCTAAGGGGAAGGTGTTAGGCACCCCTCAGGATCCACTAGTGTGGTTCTCGGCCAGACAGTTCTTTGTGAATTTGGTACAATTAACATGTAAATATATCAGGCTCAAATAAAAATGGATTTTCATATACAGATGTTTGGATGCAGTAAAATAGAGCAATCATTAAAATGCCTGATTTTTGAAAAGAAGTCATAATTCTTTAAAGGAAAAGAAATAGGAGGGGGGGGGGGGGGTCCTAGGTTTGTTTATAATATGGATCACATCAATAAACTATTTGGTAATCACTCGTCAAAAGAGGGGCTACACGTAGTATTAGCACACAGATCATCATATCTGTATCTACCCTTCCCACCCCATTAGGGTACTAAAGTGCGGATTGATCTTGACCACTATCGCATGCTATTACCCGTCCCATTCCTATCAATCCCGAAGGCACTTAGGACTACTATTCTTAAAGGGAAGGGATATCAGGCTGAGGTTTCAAAGGTGAAAAAGCTAATGCGACATACAAAACACATAGGATTACATATTAAAAAGGGGGAAACACGTAAACACTAAAGGCTTATATATACCTCCTCAAACAAGGCACATATATAGCATGACTCAAACAACAATCAAGGTTTGGGTCTAAAAATACTAAAGCAATGGGAGCTTAAGTTGTTGAACCAGACCAATTTATTATGTAACTCAGACAAGAAGTCCAAATCAGGCATGCCTGTTGTTGTAACAATTATTAGTTAACAGAAGCGGGCTCAGTTTTATTTGTTGTTATTACCTAAGGCTTGCCTAAGTGTTTGGGTGAGATCCTATAAACATGGTATCTATTACTGATTCAGAATGTGGCAAAGTAGTAATAAATTTAAAACGAGCAGTTTGAGATCTTATATGCATGATTTCTATGAAAATACTAATTTTAACATTATGGACATGATATCTGCTTGTAGCCGTTCAGATCCTAAAAAAGCATGGTGTCTAAGTGTAGTAACAAACATGCAGAATTTTAAACAAATCCTATAGGCAGGTTTTCTAAATATAGAGTCAAACATGTAGAATTTATTAGAGGACAAATCCTATAGGCATGGTGTCTAAATGTAAAGTTGATCATGCAGAATTTAAAGTAAGTCCTATAGACATGGTGTCTAAATACAGAATTGAATGTGAAGAATTTAAAATCAATCATATAGGTATGTTTTCTACCATTCTAACAGTTAAACATGCATAATTACCCATCTCCTTTCCACTAGCCAACCCCGAATATTTATTACAAGTTATTACAGATCCAATAATGAATTACATCAGAAAAAAAGTAAAAAAAGAAGTTACAACTAGAGGAAGCCTAATTCTTCACTTACTTTTTGAGTTAGGGAATAAACCACCTCAAAATGCCATTTTATTTCCAAAGACTTTCTCAGACCTGGGTGTGTTAAAGCTTCCCAAGGGTCTCAAGGGACTCCGGGCAGTGCTTAAACCCAAGTTTACAGAACCAGATAGAGATGAGTGCAGTGTGGAACAACCCTCATGTGTCCAAGTTCAGGGGGAGCTCATGAGTCCCAAGGCAATGCTTTAAAATTGAGTGGAGAATATAGAAGGGTAGGGGTGGTAGAAAATAGTAGTAGTAAAGCATAGAATCAGTATTTTCAAACCAAGGGGTCAGGGGTTTGGGAATACATTGCAAGGAGAATATGTCCTTAGGCAGGGATCAAGTTTGGACATGCACATCAATAGATGGTGCTGGCATGCCCACAAGCCAGCCATAGAACACAACACAAAGAGGGGATATGGAGGTTACGGCCTCTGGGGGGTCAGGTTTGGTTCATGCACATCAATGTCCAATGCTAACATGCTCCAAATCAAGCAAACGATAGCAAACACATAGGGGATATGTGGGTTTAGGATTCATAAGTGACTGACAAAGTTCATACATAAGAAAACATTAATTCAGAAGAGGAAAGGGCAGATTATAGCATGCTTAATAATGGAACTTGATTAAACACAAGCACGAAACAAACAAGGGTGAAGGAAATAGTAAAGAAACATGTTGTTGTTGCTGTAGAAAATTAGTTAGAACATACCAGTAAAGATGCAAATGCATAGAGAAAAGTAAGCAAGCTTCCCACACCCTAGCCTTGGCTTTGAGCCGGCTAGGTAAGGCAGCAACACAAATAGCAACAAAAAAAGAGAGAGAGAGTTCTAGTGGAGTGTATGTTCTGAACTCAAGTGTTTTTATTCCTTGTGTTAGTGTGTTTGAAAGTAGAAGGGTGTAGAGTATTTATATCCTTTTGAAAATGAGTGAAGGGGAGGTAACAAGTAAAATCTTAGTGCAAATATGAAAAGAATCAGTCAGAATCAATTATACATGTGATTCCCTTTAATTAAGGAATTATAGTTTAACATATTCAAAATACGGAAGACATCCTGATTATTACCATAAAAGAAGTAGTAAAAATATTAAGTAAGCAATCGAGTCTAAGTACAAAAATATACTTATTTGGAAATAGGTTCAGCAAGGTAAGTATAACAATAAAGGGAAAAGAATCAATCAATTCTAAACGGGTGAGTAAAATCATGGTTCATAAAGAGAAGTTTTGAAATCAGTCCCAAGATTGAAGATCAATTAAGAAGGAACCTCAACATATATACAGAGTGAACAAACACTAGATATGTGAGGCCAAACCTATTGGCAAAAGAAACAAAATATAATAGTAGCACAAGCTTCAGCAGGTAGCAAACATTTGAAGCATAATAATCAAGTAGGTCAAGTCACGTTGAATCAATAGTGAAGAAAATAGAGTACCAGAATGTCACGACCCTAGTTCACCAATCGTGAACATGTCATGACGGCACCCAGTCCCCACGACTAGGTAAGCCTAACACTTTGCGAAATGTACAAGTTTATGAACTTTAAACAAGAAATAGCGGAAAATGATATAAATAGGAATGTAATCCGTGCCGCTTGGCACATACACTCGTCAACACACTGCATAAAAATACCACCAAGACCCGGAATCCCACGGTAACACGGACTAAAAGAAATACAACTGTGGCTCTATGTGTAAAGAGTATCTAAAACAACAAAATGAAGGAAAACATCTACTAGAACTATCAGAATAGAAGGAGGGCCTCCGGATCCGCGGACGTAGCAGATCATACCTCGAGGTCTCCAAGTGTGCTGCTGAATCACCTAAGATGAGCCTGTCCTGATGTACCTGGATCTGCACAACAAAAGTGTGTAGAAGAGTAGCATGAGTACACCACGGCGGTACTCGGTAAGTGCCAAGCCTAACCTCGATGGAGTAGTGACGAGGAAGGTCAGGGCCCTACCGAGAGAACAATAACATAATGATCAAAACAATAATAAGCAGGAATAAGTAAGAATGAATCTGAAATAACAACATTAAAGTAATTACTACAACCGACTACGACTAGCTAACTACAAGTAACCAACACAGCATAAACTCAAACCAGCAAGTCCAGGACCTGTGGGAATTGAACCCACAGTCCCTCTTTATATCCAACAACTCACGAGCTACGGGAATTTAACCTGCAGTCCTAATATCAGTATCTCTGGGTCTCCGAGAATAGAACCTGCAGCCCGTATATCAATTTCTCATGATGTGTCTCAATATCTCAGGATGTGTCTCAATATCTCAGGATGTCCGGGAATCGAACCCGCAGTCCATATCTCAATAATTATATCAATAACTCCGGGTCTCCGGGAATCGAACCCGCAGCCCTTGGATCTCCGGGAATCGAACCCGCAGTCCCTACCAATAACTCGGGATCTCGGGAATCGAACCCGTAGTCCCTACCAATAACTCGGGATCTCGGGAATCGAACCCGTAGTCCCTACCAATAACTCAGGATCTCGGGAATCAAACCCGTAGTCCCTACCAATAACTCGGGATCTCGGGAATCGAACCCGTAGTCCCTACCAATAACTCAGGATCTCGGGAATCGAACCCGTAGTCCCTACCAATAATATCAGGATCTCGGGAATCGAACCCGTAGTCCCTATTTCAATAATCTCAGGATCTCGGGAATCGAACCCGTAGTCCATATCATTATCACTTCGGGTCTCTGGGAATCGAACCCACAGCCCTGGGATCTCCGGGAATTGAACCCGCAGTCCACAAACACAGCAAGTAAAGGAAATGCACAGAGGGAGGTATAATATGCTTAACGATAACTTCGCCGATGAACAGCGCCAACGATTACCAAGAAAACTCAAGTAAGTCAATTAAGCAACTAGACAGTTAGATACTATCTAATCATGCTTTTCTAACTATTACCGAGTAGAAATATCGAATTTAACAGCTAAAAACAGGAATATCACTCATTGAACATTTTGAGTAAAGTATGTGTTCAACAACCAGCGCATGTACACGCCCGTCACCTCGCGTACAAGGCATTTAAAGTATCACATAATATCCTAGGGGTGAAAATTTCCCCCACACGAGGTTAGACAAGCCACTTACCTCAATTCCGGTACAAAACCGCTAAGCAATAACCCTCTTGCCGCGAATGTCGGCCTCCACAAGTGTAGTATCTGATAAAAATCAATAGAATCACATCAAAATAGGCCAATTGGGTATTACCCAATCAAAATAACTCAAAATGCACCAAAACCCACAAGTTGCCAAAACCCGACTTTCGGTACGCTTATCGAAAAATCACGAAAATTATATTTTCGGGTTCCTTATCTCAATACGAGTCTAGGCATATAAAATTTACCAAAATCGGACTCCATTTGCCCACTCAAATCGGAGATTTTCTAACATTTAGGCCTAGGGCTCGAACCCACCTTTAATCTTCCAATTTCAGTGAAATAAATCACGGATTTCATGATAAACCAACGAATTAAGGTCAAGAAACTTACCCCCGATGATTTCCCAACGTTTCCCCTTCAAAATCCTCTCTTGGAGCTCAAAAATGGCATTTTTGCGAATGAGGGTCGCGGTTGAAATGTTTCTGGACTTAAGTCACTGCTAGACATTTTTACTCTATGCGATCGCATGATCCCTGTTGCGATCGCATAGAACAAATTTTGACCCTCGCCAAACTACTCTATGTGATCGCATAGACCTCAACGCGATCGCAATGCTTACCGAAATATAACTATGCGATCGCATGCCCTGCTCCGCGATCGCATAGAACAAAAGCTGGACCTGGGACCCCTCTTCTCTATACACTATGCGATCGCATAGGGCTGTACGCGATCGCAGAGAACAACTTTGCAGAACTATGCGATCGCATAACCTTGCCTGCGATCGCATAGAACAAATACTTGGCCTCTCCAAAACCTTCTATGCGATCGCATTAGCCCATTGCGATCGCATAGAGCATTCGTCTGCAGCACACACCAGCAGTTAACAGCATTTCCAAAATGCAAGAAATAGCCCGATTTGACCCCCGGATTCATCCCGAGACCCCGGGATCCCAACGAAAACCACCATCCTATTCCGAAACATGATACGAACTTATTCTAATCATCAAAACACGTCTAGCAACATCAAAACCCATAATTCACATCGAATTCAAGCCTAAATTTCTTAAAACTTTCCGAATTGCACATTCGATCTAAAACCCGACCAAACGACGTACGAATGACCTGAAAATTTGCGGACATATCCAAAATCACACAACGAAGCTACAGAAATTGTCGGAATTCCATTCCGACCCCCGGATCAAAATCTCACCTATCGTTCGGATTCGCCAAAATTCCAACCTTCGGCATTTCAAGCCTAATTGAGCTACGGACCTCCAAAATACATTCCGAACGCGCTCCCAACCCCGAAATCACCTAACGGAGCTAATGGAACCATCGAATTTCCGTTCCGAGATCGTCTTAACACTGTTTCGGCTACGGGCCATTTTCTAGCTTTAAAGTTCTCGTTTAGGGACTAAGTGTCCCAAAATGCTCCAAATTTCAGAACCGACTCTCCCGGCAACCCACAATAGCAGAAATGAACTTAGGGGAATAGTTAACTTGGGGATTGGGGCGTAATTTTCTAAAACGACCGGTCGGGTCGTTACATCTTCCCACACTTAAAGATTCGTTCTTCCTCGAACGAGCATAGAAAACATACCTGAAGTAGTGAAAAGATGAGGGTACTGGCTGCGCATATCCTGCTCGGTCTCCCAAGTCGCCTCTTCGACCGGCTGGCCCCGCCACTGAACCTTTACCGAAGCGATGTTCTTTGACCTTAGCTTTCCGACTTGCCTGTCTAGAATGGCTACTGGCTCCTCAACATAAGACAGATCCTTGTCTAGCTGAACAGATGTGAAATCCGACACATGCGACGGGTCACCATGGTATCTCCGGAGCATGGAGACATGAAATACGGGGTGGACTCCGGCTAGGCTGGGAGGTAAGGCCAACTCATAAGCAACCTCCCCAACACGCCTCAAAATCTAAAAAGGGGCAATAAATCTAAGACTCAGCTGAGCACATTAGCCTGATATATCTGAAGATATTCCCTCTTGTTTAAGCAATTAAGTCTTAGAGCCTAATTCCAACATCCGGAATTCTATGTCGGGCTTGTTTTCATCAAGAGATCACTCAATATTCCTCAAACATGACTGCAAAACCTTGCTGGATTCTTACCTTGCAACTCAAAATCCACAAAACCACAATAATATTTTATGATCAAATTAGCCAAAAATTCAACGAATCAGATGCTCCCATCACACCTCATGATCTACATAGGTCTCGTTCCAACCTTTACAATACCGACACGATGGAAGAGATGTGTTGATATCCATAACCAACTACTGAATCAACAATTCATTGGTCCATACTCCTGACAAGATCCATTACCTTGTCCTAAACCAGAGGATGATCATTTCCTCTATAATATACTTCATATAATCAATTTGCACTGACCCCAAATCACATAATCTCATCTCACCCAGTACGAACTGCTCAGGCGATAAGCCACATCGGACATAATCAAAAGTCCCACAAGATGACACAATGTGCTACTAATCCACTAATACGTACGTGATACAAAGGAAGGCGAAAACTAGAGAGAATTATTCAGCTCTCACATAAACATGGGCCTCCTCAGAAAATAGGAAACATAACACATAAAAGCAATTGTAGACACCGAAATAGACACCACATTGTTGCGGCGTGCAACCCGATCCCAACAATATGCCCATGGCGGCGTGCCACCCGATCCCAACAATATAACCATGGCGGCGTGCCACCCGATCCCAACAATATAACCATGGCGGCGTGCCACCCGATCCCAACAATATAACCATGGCGGCGTGCCACCCGATCCCAACAATATAAAACTCACACAAGGAGTCATATGTCGAGCTGAATAGCTCGTCACATCAAAATACTGACTATCGATCATAAGCACACTGAGGTGCATGATATCAGACACAATGAAACATATAGCGCTATAGGCTACAACTCAAGCACAACTGAGGTGCGATATAAGATCTGAGTCTCAAGAGCCATCATGCTCCTATAACATCACCGCTGAGCGGAACCCCGACACATAAGGAACTTACCAAGCCGTCTCACACTCATACGGCACAATATATCTTACATGAATTAACCAACCGCGAAATAAGACCGCGACTATCCCTTCAAAAAGGGCGCATTGCTGGAAGAAACATAACTGGCCTGACGCAAGGCTCACTTCCACATTTAAATCTATCCACCGACCTTAAGTCTATCATGGTCGTGCCAAGATAAGTCAATAGTATTTCACAGGTCTATAACCCAATAAGCAGAGTGCCCTCCAGGCATAACTTCTCAATTGAATGATATCACCAAAATCCTCATACTTGGTTTAAATTTCTAACCAATCAAGTGACTACAGGTCACACCTATACAATCTTCTTGTGGGTCAAGCTCCCACCATTTTCCGAATAATTAAACGGGCCTGCACATTCAACCCACCGGCTGCACTAACACTTGAAAAGCGATCAGGAGTCCCTAACCGGGATGCAAAGCCTTTCTCATAGAACACCAACCTCAAATGATACCGAT
>JASVEL010005689.1:0-107127 GCA_032618575.1 Nicotiana noctiflora
TCGGAGTGAATTTGACCACCTCAAATCCCTAGTTTAAGTTCTCTTAGGTTCAATCCCTAAACCACCATTTTTGACTTTTAATTTCTTAAGTTTTCAGCTCTAATCCATGTGTTTACACCATAAAATCATGTTTTAAGTCCAAGAATTCATACCTGATCAAAGCCCTTAAAACCCACCTCAAAAACGCCTAAAAACTCTCCAAGTCCGAAGTGAAATATGTTACTCTTTCAAAAATTCGCGAAGAAGACCAATTAATTAAGGGAAAAGGGTCAAAATTACCCTTTCCGCTTATGTGGGACTTCTTCTGCGGATATTACATTGCTCCTGCAGTTTTCCACTTAAAGGTCTCGGCCGCTTTTGCGGCCTAGATTTCACACCAACAGGACCGCTTCTGCGGTCCAAAGTTCCGTTTCTGCGGAAAACCCCACTCAAGTCCAAATCGCTTCTGCGGTTCCCCGAATTGCATAAGAGATACCGCTTTTGTGGTCTAAATTCCGCAGAAGCAAAAACATACTAGAAGCAGCAACAATCTTTCTTAAGTTCTCAAACCAAAACTTCCCATTAACCATTCGAATTCACCCCGAGGCCCCCCGGGGCCTCAACCAAAAATACCAACACCTCCTATAACATTATTCAAACTTATTCCAATCATTAAAATACCTCAAACAATACTAAAACCATCATTTCTCATCGAATTCAAGCCTAAGTTCTTTAAAAACTTCCGAATTATGCATTTCACCTAAAACCTGGCCAAAACACCTCCGAATGACCTGAAATTTCCACACTTATCCAAAATCACTTAACGAAGCTACAACAACTCTCAGAAATCCCATTCCGACCCTCGAATCAAAATATCACCTACTAACCGGAATTCACCAAAATACTAAATTCGTCAATTCAAGCTAAATTCTACACTGGACCTCCAAAATCAATTCCGATCACACTCCAAAGTCACAAACCAACCCCGAAGCTAACGGAATCACCAGAAATCACATCCGATCCTTATAACTCATAAGTCAACATCCGGTTGACTTTTTCAAACCAAACCTATCCTTTAAGGGACTACGTGTCTCATTTCCTACCAAAACTAATCCAAATGAACTCTAACACACCAAATACCTACGATGAAACATGAAGAAACATAAAGTGAGGAAAACGAAGCGGTAAATCACGAGACAACGGGTCGGGTCGTCACAGTTGTTTAGTTAGTCGTTGTTTAAATTAATATTAATTGTCGTTCAATTTACGAGTGTTCTTGTAAGTTATGTTTTAGGCAGTTGTTTCCGAATTTCAATTGTCGTTTCTGTTTAGTCGCATAAATCAGACTTATCTAATTCTGTTCATTGGATATTTAGTTTAGTTCCAATTGAAGTCTTTTGTTGCTTCGTCAGTTTCATGATTGGATTAAGTTTGATTACTTGAGTTTGTATTGACAAAAGGTGAAATTTAAAAAGGGGTTTAGTACATAGTTGTTTAATTTTACTGTTTAAACATGCTGTAAAACACAATTGCTCTGCTTTACGTCAGAATTTGGTGAAAAAATGACTGTTTTGGCACACAAAATTAGTCCTTTTTGACAGATTTTTGGTGAACTAAAATCTGTTCAAAAGGACTTATTTTTCCTACTTAAAGAGGCCATTCTTTCTCACTTAGACACATACACTATCTTATTTTGGGATATCTCTTTTACACTCAAAAAAGAGGCATATATTTTAAATAAAATCAGTAGTTGTGCACATATGTCAAGCTGAAACTCCAGAGCTTTTGTGCTAGTTCAAGTGCTTTTCCTGTTGGGTTTTAGAGGGATATTCTTGAGCTTTGGACATATAATTGGAAAAAGATTGTTTTTGTTGTAGTTTATGCAATAGTTTATTCATCTGTTTGGTTCATTTAGCTCTTTAAGTGTTAATATAATATGTTGTGGTTTAATCTCTTTTTGTTAACAAAGTTGCACATCTTGAAGTATGGAATTAAGTTGTTAAATTGGGAGAGGTCTTCTGGAAATATTTGTTGAAGTGTTATGGGTATATTCTTTCCTTAATGGAAAGAAATAAAATAGTTAGGCTTAATAAATTAAGTCCAGGCCCAAGCATTTTTGCTAGTTGGTCTGGCCCTTTTAATAACCATTTAGGCCATGAGATATTGGCCCCTCTTACATAGCATATCCTCACTGGCCCGATGCCAAAATAAATTAGTTAAAATTTTTTCACACTGGTCAATAAAAAATAGTCACTATTTACGAATTCAATAAAAAATAGTCACTAGTTTGCTGCGACATGGACCGGTCCAGTATAATATACGAGAGTTCTAGTGCATTTGTGTACGAACTCCAGTATATTATGCTGGACCGGTATACTTTGCTAATTCTTGTAAAATTTGCAGGAGACTGGAGTACTAGTGCTCCAAACTCTAGTATATTATACTGAAAAATTATACTGCTGCGGGAGTTCCAGCATAATTATGCTTGAACTACAGTAAAATTTGCGAGGGTTCCAGCATAGTTATCCTGGAACTCCCGTAAAATTTACAGGAGTTCAAACATATTTATGCTGGAACTCCAGTAAAATTTGAGGGCATATTTTTCTAGATTTTGAACAGTATTTTTGCTCAGATTAAAGTGATGACTTTTGAAACTTGGCTATTTTTCAACGACTAGTGGTTAATCTGGCTATTTTTGAATTTTTCCCAATAAATTAATGTAGTCGAATAACTAAAATTCATATTCCTTGTAATTAAAATATTTAACAACTTAATCACTTTAATAATTACCTTAAACGCTAGGCAATTAGTAGGTGCGTTTTAACTTCACGGCATCGCTTGAGTAGCGTGATATTTAATGTTCAGTAAATTAATTCAATAATTTCATACCGTTATGTAATTAGTTTTAGTTAATTTTTAATTTAAATGATTCTTTGTTGAAATGGCAGATTCGCGTGTGTAGCGCGATAGTTAACTTTATAACAAATTTTTAAAATTAATTTCTTGAATGTAGTAATTGTCTCCAAAAGTAATGATGTACTAATAATCCTTGTCACGACTGCGAATTCGTATGTGTAGCGCAATTATGAAAAAATCAATAAAATTTTCTCTGTCACGCATCCGCTTGTGGTGTGGTCAAGATAATTTTATTCAAATCTTTCTAATAATTTCAATAATAAAAGCAGATGTAGGTAAACATGAAAACCAATAAAATCACAGTTTGTCCAAATACGACAAAACCACCGATCAACAGAATTTCGTACTCGAACTTTATTTTCGCGGGCCGATAAAAGAGTCAAATCTTCTTTTGAATAGGGATTCAAATAAAAAGTGATTTGGAACACCTAAAAATTTATTCCAAGTGGCGACTCTGAACAATAAAATAATCTCTATTTCAAAATTGTCACTTTAATTGGAAAAAACTCTTTAACCCACAATCCAAAACATATCTTATTCTTTGGGGGTAAAAAAGGGGTGTGACAATTCATTTCTTCTATCTCATATCTAGAATAAATTGTCTCTTGTTAGGATTTGCCCCCAATCTTCTTATTGAATTAGTTTAACAAAAAGGCCTAACACTTTTAATCTAACATGTATAACCTAGTCTTGGAAATTTGTTGTAATTATCACCATGTTGGTTTGTATCACCTTTATTACCGCATTAATATAAATCTTTTCTTCCTAATATCTTGTTTTATTGGTTTAACTGTTATAGGAGATTGACTTACCTAATTTTAGAGACTAAGTACCATCACGATCAAGTTGAGATTTTGGACCGTGCCAGTGATACCAACAACAACAACAACAACAACAACCCAGTATAATCCCACTTAGTAGGGTATGGGGAGGATAATATGTACGCAGACTTTACCCCTGTAGAGAGAGTATTTCCAAATAGACCTCCGGCATCCTTCCCTCCAAGAACTTCCCACCTTGCTTTTGGGGAGACTCGAACTCACAACCTTTCGGTTGGAAGTGGGGGTTGCTTACCATCAGAGCAACCCCTCTTGTCAGTGATACCATCATCAAATAATTAAGCTCATCACCATTTCTCACGATAGTTGAGCCAGTAATGTAGCAGAAACAATCGGTGTTGTGTTGGGTAAAGAGACCATATAAAAGATAAATAAGCAAAATGCTTCTTTTCTGAAAAAATATATCTATAATTTACTATACAGATAATGGAGAACATGGTTTTTAGTATTCACCACTCACCATATAGTGGTTTTGAGGCTTTGGGAGATTCTGTCAATTGGGCACAGAAAGAGAGTGCTGGAAATCCATAAAACACGCACCTTCGTGGCTGTTTCATTTACAGATTTGACACATACTTGATTAGAATTAACACTTACCTAATGCTTGCTCCCCTCCCATAATACCTAACATTGAGAGCACACACTTTTTGTGCTTATCCACCTCACATGTCCTTTTATTAGGTATTGGAAACTCATAGACCCAATTAATTCAGATTTGTATGGATTAGGACTTTATTAGCTCAACTAATTCATATTCGTGCCTAATTGCCTAGAGATAAAAGACAATTAATATATAATCAAGAGGTTTTCTATTATTGCTAGATCTCGAACTTGAGATATTTTGTTAAGGATAAATGGATTTCAACCATCCTACGAAGAATAGCATGATAGAGCATTCTTGTAGTATTAGTAGTAGAGCTAGAAAAGTTAATCGTTTTAGCAATCTCCTCTTTTTTGTTTTGTAGGCAATTGGAAACAGCCTCTCTATTCACTATAGGAGTAAGGTTTATATGCACACACTATCCTCTACGGACCTCACTAGTAAGATTATACTTGATTGTTTAATTAGACACTTGGTTGCGTCCACCTCCCAGAGCTTTATCAGTCTAACTTTTGCAATCTTCTTCTACTCACTTTAGATTGGCAATCACTTAGTTCCATGAAATAATATGATAAAATTCCATAGTTAGTATTCCAACGATGATAAAAGGTTAGTGAATGTTCCTTGTTTAATAAATTTCACTTATAAAAATTTTGAAAGGAGAACTAAGATTAAGCTAAAATAAGGGATACTTCAGTTAGCAATCAACATATTCACTGACCAAAAGGACTGAAAGGACAAGACAGACCACCACCAGAGTAACATTTTATTAGTCACATATCAGGCATCAAAACCTTGACATGTACTGAACCTGTGCTTCTTATAATTAAGTCTTTTTATCATGAAATGAAACGAAACGTCATAAATAGAAGTTCATATACCAATATATATATATAAGGTTTTTCTTTTTGTACACCTTTAGGGTTAATTATACGTAAAATGTATCATAGCCTGCCGTCTTGAACATAAGGATGATTTCTTTTTCGCTGATTACTTCTCCTATAGGTTTAAAATAAAAGTGCAGCTAAAATCATTTATGTGAAACAAACATGTAACTCACTCACATTCAGTTTTTAAACCAATCTGCATTAATTTATCACTATTAAATTATGAATTCAGTTGAGTATACACTACTTAACTATGGTTAAGTGGTCCTTTCTTCTTGACCAATAATGTAACATTCCAGACTTTAGATAGAGTCACATATTAGCAAAATATAAGAGGGATGTTGGGTATATAAGTTAAAAAGACTTAAACCCTAGTGACGTGTTTTAAGCAGTAAGGGCGTAGGCCCAGAGCGGATAATATCACTAGCAGGCTGGATTGTTACAGATGGTATCAGAGACACTCTTGTGTTAGTCAGGGCAATGGAATCTAATGTGGTGGGCCAAACCTTAGCAAGGACTATGAGTCCATAAGAGGGTGTGTATGTAACACCCTAGACTTTAGACGGAGTCCTACATCGGTAAAACACAACAGGGATGCTAAGTATATATGTTTTACAAGCCTTAAATAACCATAGTAACGCGTTTTAAAAACGTGAGGGCCTAAGCCCAAAAAAGACAATATCACTACCGAGTTTGGCTGTTACAAATAAGCTCAGGCCTTTTCAGCAACATCGCTTCTTTAGTGTCTGCCACAGGTATAGAAACATTTTTAGCTTGGAGCAAACTGCTAGTTAAAAAAAATTGCTTGTTATGCAATACTTCACGAACTCCTTATGCATAAAACATTAGTTTTTACACTATTAGGTAAATAATTTGAAACTAACGAAAGCAAGCAACAACATATAAGCCTAAAATGTCCTTGCACAAAACTTGAAAAATCAGACCAAATAATGTCTTGTCGAATTGAGCACCACATCTTTTCTCCCCAAACATGTAATTATCATACAAAAATATCGTTCACTCTTAACAATCAACCATGCAAATCATTACAAACATTCTCACATTCACTTATATAAACACGACTAAAATGGAACACCAAACAAAAGAAAAAGAAACAAGCCTTCCCTTGGTTCCTAAACAACCTCACTTCTAATATAAAAACATCCCCAAGGGCATCTTACATGTTCCAACCATATACCAGCACATTATCAGTGCAAAGAAGTTAAACTTACTTTTTTAAGTCGGAAAGGAACAGTCACAAGCAACTTCAGTTTCCACTTCCCGTCGATGAAAATTACGGTGGCAGCCACAGGCTGCACAAATCAGGGCGCCGGGAGTTTCTTCCTCGCCACATGGCATGAACTCCCGACACCCATCAACCGCGTATCCGCCAACACTTGCTGCATGATTTTTTTGGCACTCTCTATATCTCACTGTCCTAATAGTAAATGATGAATTTGTTGAATTGTCGTCTGAAAAGTCATCCTTCTTCAAAATCACTTGACGTTTTGTCATCTTTTTAGTTTTAAAAGAGAAATGGCGGGTGTACGGCAGAAATTTCTCAGCTAGCTACAGTATGTCGTAATATTTTCCCATTGGAAAACCCTAACCCTAGAAGGCTTATTTATATAGCAAGCTTAGTATTAGTACAAGCTTCTTTTTCGCTTTGGGTCGTGGCTTACTGTAGGAAGTAAACGTTGACGCATTCATTACTCATTTCTTTTGTCTCTTCAATGAGTAGTATATATTTATTCGTGTCAGTTGGGGTCTCTCTCCTAAGGTAAAATCTAGAATAATCGGGCTGAATTGATTGCTCAACTTCCAATTACGTATCAAATTTGCTTTGTTTAAAAAGGATTGACCGCTCTATATTTTTTTAAATTAAACTTATCATAAATCATTAATTAGCTGTGTTTCCATAATTAGGCATGAAATTGTGACTGAATTCTTATATAGCAACATGATAAGCTTGCTTTTATTTAGACTAAATGAATGTGGCTCCTAGAAGTGATAGGCAGCCTGCTCAAAAATATAAAACTGGTACTCCGATTTATTTCTTTAAATTTTTTTTTTTAGAAGATTGACATATTTCAGTGTTACTAGTCTCACTTTGAATGGACCTGTAATTACTATTAAGATGAACTGGTAATGTGAAAAATCTTTTCCACTCAGACTATAAACTCATCTAGTAATTAGGATTTACTTGCACGAGAGTAATGTTAAGAACGTTGCCACTATAAAATAAGACGGTGACTGTTCGACCAAAAAGTTTAAGCCCTTTTTTTGTTAAACTAATAATTTAATAAATAGAGAAAGGGTGAATCCAAGTTAAAAGTAGTAAATCCCAAATTTGAAATTCAACAACTAGGACGGTAGAGGACCGTGTTCAAGTCAACGAATACCAAGTTAACACATAATGATTGTTAATAAATATGGGAATGAAAACATGCTATAAATGTGACAAATGGCATTAAATGTAATAAGTAGGAATTTTTCATCCAAATGCTGGATGAGGTGAATAATTCTTTCATCTGGCTAAAGCGTATGACAACAGACAATGGGAATGAACAACGTGTTCTTGGATCTTATGAATAAGAGAGGAATGTTTTGTAATGAAATCAAATAGAGAAGAGAAGACAAGTTCTTTTGTGTATTCTTGATAGTCAACTTTTTACAAGATGTTTCTTTATCAAAGTCTCGAATACCCTTCTATTTCCTCTCTCTTCCTATTTATAAGAGATATCACTAAAAAGCCTAAAGTAGTACAATTCGGGAGAATATTCTAGAATATTCCTATTCATAATCCTAGGAATATCCTAACAGTTCAGACGTTTGTTCTCTACTCGACCTCGGCATTGGTCTCTCTCTTTGAGCGACTCCTCGTTTCGACCTCGACCTCAGCTCGTTACATTCGCTAAAATAGACCTAATTTTAACCCATACAGTTAGTCTATCAACTTGATAAGATCGTCCTCGATGAGCGAATTTTAGCTATATCTAATCACGACGCATTCTCCCGTGGCGAACGAGCTAAATTGGTCGACGTCGTACTGATGACGGCTTGGCTCGAAGGATTTTGTTTGCATGGCTAATATAGGATGATGTCATGACAATGTGCGTTATCACTGCGCGTCTTCCTGATGTAATGCATTTTTTCTAGTGCCTTTGTTGCTTTGATCTTAGTGTCAATGATAGTTTCTTGCATCGTCTGGGCGCTACGCAACATTATAAATAGGGGAAGGGGGGTTCAAAAATGAAACTTTTATCACTTCATATTCCTTTGGCACTTTGCTTGCTCTTTTGCTTCTTCTCTAACCCTTGCTCCCGATTTCCTTCGGTTTTTTTGTTCTAGCTTAGGTTTCTTTTCCTGTTGATACTCTTATTTCGGCTTTAGTGTATACATGTTACTGCAGAAATGACAAACACCCATTACGCTTCTAACATAGTTTCTAATGCCACTTCTTTGTCGGTAGCCATGCCTTCCAATAGCGGTGAACCCGCGATTGCGAAAGACAAAAGTTTTCAAAATGTAGTGGAGAATGTTTCTTGGAACCCGTCGGTGAGAAATGACTTCCAAAAAGAACTTACCCAAGCTCCTGAGGCGGTACTATCAGTCATGGGGTTGAAACGAATATTTGACCTGTGATCTAGATTTCGTATCCCAGCTCACGTTGATATTAGTTCCGGCGAGGAATGACGTGATACAATTTCAACATTTCGGGTATTACGCTTTCTACGCTTACCCATTTTTATGGGTTACTCTGTTCCTATTCCCCCTCTAGCTGAGGAGTTATGCCGCTTTTATGGCGTTTTCTCGGCACAACTGTGCTCTTACCTATATAAAGCTTTTTTGATATTGGCGAAGTTCGCAGAGTTAGCCGGCTGCGAAGTCTGTTGTACCTATTCTCGTCTAGTTTCTACTGAGGCACGCTAATTCATCTCCGCCACCGTGGGACCAGAGGATTGGTAACATGGATGGATGATAAGGTGAATTGTCGATTCTAGTCAGCGTTCTTCCAAAAATGCAAAAGCTCCGATGCATGCATTCCACCAAGCAGTTGCCTCGGCTGTCGTGCAATTTGTACTGGTTGAGTCTGGATGAGATGGTCAAATTCTAGCTTCGTCGTTGGGCAATTCTGTCCAATAGGTAGCTGTTACGTCGGTTGAGACCTCTGATCATCACACCATATACCTAATTGATGAGTTATCTCATGATGAGGAGGAGGCGGTACCATCAAAAAGGTAGAGCGTGAAGATTGGAAGGGCCGGTGCTGCTAATAACGAGTCAGAAAAGCAATTATTTTTATGCGGAGGCGGTGCCCTTACTTGACATTGAGGCTACTCTCGCCAAATATCGTCACGGAGGAAATGTTGTCAGAGGTTGGAGTGACCTATGACCGAGGGGAACTTGCACGAATAGTCGGGGTCAGCTCATCATTAGCGGAGGGAATGAATAGAACCGTCTTTGTAGAATATGATGGGTCGGACTTCGATGTCGACCCTGAGGAGGTGCGGGATTTTAAAGAAAGGTTGTGAAAATAAAAGACGGAAGGATCTGATCTGCACATAGTCATCCCTGTAGATTACGACCGTTTGGTCAACTTAGAACGGATGGTGCCATTCTTCGCTCCTTTGTGCATGGATTGTGAGAGCAGGACATTGCAGACGCTGAAGGGTGCAGATTTGTCATTGGGCATATCCGTCTTAGCCTTGTGAGTAAGCTTTTTTTTTCTATGTTAAGCTAGTTTAATTCATGTGTGTAATTTAATTCTGCTGACATGTCTTCTTTTGCGTGTCAGACTCTTATCATGGAGATTGAGCGTGATTGTCAGGAAGAACGAAGGACGGCCCTCTTCAAAAATATGCTATGTAAGTACACAGAGTATCGTCCTAAGCACAGAACACTAGTCGATTTACTTAGCTAGGATGGCAAGTTTCAGATGCTTCGCGACGGGCGCAAGTAGAAGGATAATGAGTTGAAGGAGAAGGATGAGCAGCTTATGAGGGCCATCGACAGATGCACTGTGCTTGAAAGGGCGCTGAGGACTAAGGGGGATGATCTTGAGGTTAGCAAGGGAGTGATTGCCGAGAATATTGACCTTCAGGCGCAGGTGGCATATTTCAAGATTGAGCTCGAGCAGAGAACTTGAAGCCCCCTCTCTCTAAATAGAAAAAATACATTTACAAGACAAGCGAAATAAGGGTCGTCCATTTGAGGGGAGAGCTGAGCACCAGGGTTGAATAGTTGGGGCGAGCTGCAAGAATGGTCATTGTGGCAGAGGCGGAAGCCTTAAGGGGCGCCCTCCGTGTTTTCAGGTTCGAGCGAGCTACTGAGTCGGAAATTTTGTTGCTCGAGGAGGCAAGGTTTGAGGAGCATGTAAAGGGTTTGGAGGCATAGCTGAATGAGCAGGTTTGCGCCCTAAGGGCCAAGAAGGCCCAACAGCAGGCCCAACTGTCTACTTCTTGTACTTCTGCGGAGTGCTTTATTCTTATTTTCCATTTCTTTCATTTTTCTTAGAATATTTGTGAGTGTGTCGTTACCTACATTATCAACAATGTGAGTGTTACCTATCAGTAGAGGAGCGTGTTGCTCGTTGATAGTCATTGGGGTGTCAATCCGTGCGGTGTTCCTACTCGCCCTTGCGCGGGTTTGTCGAGTATACTGCTTAGGGTACTTGTCAGCCACGCCTCCAATAACATTTTTACTGCGGGCGTCGCATCTTCCGTCATGGCCGTAGAGGATACGTTCTCATGTGAAGCGGTTACACTCCTATGAGGAAGAGGTGAATCGATTGCTTGGGTGAGGCGCTCGGCATCACATGCTCCTCATCTTCCCTATCCACCTTGTTGATGATGCCAAGAAGATTAGTAGTGACACCCATCACTACTTTCAGTCTTTCCTCTTTTTTTCTCGCCATTGTTAGCTTGTGCAAACAAGAAAAAAGGAGGTTTTTTTAGATCTAGAAGAAACTAAACTTTTTAACTAGGAAGTTCCTACAAACAACGCCAAATTATTCACCCAAAATATTATAAGTCTTTCTTGTTAAACCAATTAAATGAATAGACTAAGGGTGAATCCATGTTAAAAGTAATAAATCAAGTTCAATAAATAGGAGGATAGGGAACCATGTTCAAGTCAACAAAGGACAAGGTAATGCATAATGATTGTTAATAAATATGAGAACGAAAATATGCAATAAATGTACAAATGACATTAAATATAATTAGAAGGAATTTGTCACCCAAATATTGGATGAGGTGGATGATCATTCTTCTGGCAAAAGCGTGTGACAGCAGACATTGGGAATGAACAAAGTATTCTTGGATCTTGTGAATAAGAGAGGAGTATTTTGTCATGGAATCAAACATAGAGGACAAGACAAGCTTTTTTGTATATTCCTGATAGTCAACTCTTAACAAGATGTGTTTTTATCAAAGTCTCGGATACCCCTTCTATTTTCTCTCTCTTCCGATTTATAAGGAATATCCCTAAAAATCTAAAGCAGCACAATTCAGGGGAATATTCCTATTCATAATCCTATGAATATTCTAACAGTTGCAGCCGTTTGTTCTCTACTCGACCTCGACATTGGTCTCTCTCTTTGAGCGACTCCTCACCACTAGACCGTGCTTGGTTTCGACCTTGACCTCAGCTCGTCCATATGCATTCGCTAAACTAGACCTAGTTTTGACCCATATATTGCCGATTTTATCTCTTTTTTCATGAGTCACATTTGGCCCACAACTTATACATTCATTCCACAACCATTGCAGGTATATTACGTATGTGCACTAATTTAGGTACAATTCCGATTGAAAAAGAAGTGGAATTTGCAGTCTTCAGTAGCTTAGGGAACTTTCTTTCTTCTTTAATTTTATTGTTATACTTTCCACTAGCTTAGAAACTTTATGGTAATGGCAGATAAAAACTAGTGTGTATGTGTAAGACTACATGACAAGACCATGACATTTTTTTCTAAGATTAAGAAAACCAAGATATTTGACCCATTTTAAATTTTATATATTCCCATTGGCAAAACAACAATCATTCAAACGTTGCTCTCTGTCAGAAGAGTTCCAAAAAACAAAAACTATCCAAAGAAGCTGCTCAATATTCCCGACCTTAACAAAAGTAATCATGGAAGTATTTAATTTATATATATCGACAACAAAGACGAAAGTTTTCATACTCAGTGCATGATAACATTTTGTAAGTTTACTTATTTTATCTTTTAGGTAACTAATCAACACTTACCGTAAGTGATTTTATGCAACTTTGAGTTGACCTGGTAGAATAAAAGTTTTTTACGTTGTCGGGGTATAATGATAATCTCCCACGTCGGTTTTTGGGATATAAGATCTCTTATATAGTAGTAGTAGATAATATGATCGACTTATGAATTAGCTTTTGGAGTTGACCTAGATCCAAATTTTATATATCTTTTATCGTATATAAAAGCTGCACGTGCAATTCAGCACTAAATGTAATTTAGTCATCTCAGTTTCTGTTAAAAGAAACTAAGCCTTAATAACCTCAGGCAAACCCCAAAATAAGATGTATGAAATTGTAAACCACACATAGTGATCGATGCATTAAACAGATTACTTCAAGTTGAGAAGCCAGAATCAGCACTTTGGCACTAGAGATCATGTCTACATACTTGAACAAACAAATATATAGGCCTCACAGCTCACATGTAATCCTTTTCTCTCTTTCTATATGACGAGACAATATGTTTGGTAATGGTGGAGAACTAACTTAATGGGCCTAAATGTTTTTCACCCATTTCTGCTACACATAGTTCGGTCGGATATCTTCTTTCTCATGCTTCTGTGCCGAAATTGAATTTGAGCTCCTTTTGTGTCCACAATTTTTGAAAACTACAAACCTGGTTATGCACTTTTTCAAACTTTAGGTACTTGTACGAAATAAGGTAATCCTTCCAACAGCACAATTTGTTTAAAAGGAAAAAAAACATAAAAAATCCCATTGGATCACTTCGTCGGGTGTGCTAACAAAGTCTTATATTAAAAGTTGATATAAATAAAATGTATAAGATATACGTATACTCTTAATGGTGTGACTATTTTTAAAAGAAGCTATGTAAAATCAACACAAAGCAAATATTATACACTATGATAGGAAGTGACTCTCATGTTGCAGCTGGCAAAGAGTTAAAGAACAAGAACAATGAAGCGATGGAGTGATACGGGTATGTGTACTAGTTGTACTACGATTACCGCGGTACAAACACCCACACCCAAGAAGAAGTATGTGGACTTCACTTTGGTAGCCGCAAATACTCAGATAATGCGAATAACACTTAATAAATTTTCAGATAAACTCATGCATTTTGGTAATGTGTAGTAGTTCAAGGTAAAGATTGTGAGAAGTGTGAATAAAAGACTTTACATAAAAACTTGAAAAAAAAAATTAAACTATATAGAAGTCTAGAGTTATTCTTATTAATATGAGACCTTTCGAAAAAACCATATAGACTTGACTCAAAAGGAATAATATAACATATAAGACTATCTTTGGCTGCCTATGCCCAATATATTTCAGAAATTTTCCTTAAGGTTCAGCTCCAATCTACCCTAATCCTCTTATTTCTTTTTGGTATAGCATAGCGACGTCCTCTCTAAGCACTTATATTATATGGTTATTTGTACAAAATAATGGTAACATTTGTATAAAAGTGAGATGTATACGGTGAAATCGAAGGGGCAAATTCCTCGTCATTAAGGCAGTTCGGAAGATCACCTCGAAGGCTCGTGGCCACGGCCGAGTATCCTCCCTTGAGAGTCATCGAAACTCGACCTCAGGGTAGTAATGATCACGGTAATGGTAGAAATGGGGAGTTTTCAAGGTACACGACTACGACTGACAGAAATTAGTGGACTACTCTAAACCCGAATCAGGGTGTCATCTAGTTGTCCCATCTCCATATCTTTGTAATTAATACATTTGGTACTATGTTGGGATTCCCCTCATATATAAAAGGGATATTCCTTGTCATTTTGTAAAACCTCTGTTGCTTCGGTTGCTCCACACGAAATATACAAGAACATTATTTCTACTCTCTAATATACTCTCTTGATATTATTGCTCTCATTTATTATCTCCATTATTATTTATTTATTGCTTATCATTATCCATAAAGAGCCTCCGTTAATTTTATTATAACTGTTAGCCATACTCCGATCACCCTCGATAGCTCACCGCTGAGCTCTAGAATCGACCTCGAGGCCCCAATTTTTAGCCTATCGGTTTGATTGTTACTCTATCCTTAACTCTTATTTTGTTTCCAAGTCTCACATACATAGCATCAACTGCTTAACAACTAGTATAAAAATATATCACGTATTTTTAGAGTCCCATAATCAAATTTTATTGTTATTACCATTTTTACGGTAAACAGTTTGGCACCCACTGTGGGGCTTAAAATAATAGTGATTATTTTCTTGCTAGTTTCATTACACAAAGTCGTTCCAACTCCTCCGTTTTGCTCTCCAGCTGAAATATTGAAACTTTAATCTCCGGAAATTAAAGGAGGAGCGTATGTCAACATGAATTGCAGGATACTTGTCTTACGAGGCAGCTCTCGCAGCTCCTCCTCCGATCCGCTTCACACCGCAAGGATACCAGCTCGCTTTCCTTTCTTGCAGAAAAAGAAGCTTAAGGGATTTCTACCTATCTGAAACTTTCCACAACCTAGCCTCATAGCGAACCATCTCGGACTTAATTTTGTCAAAGGCCTGCGGAAGAAAATTCAATAAGAAAGGAAGAATATGAAACTAGAATAATACTATGCCGGCTAGCGAAGCTTACTATAAAGTCGAGCTGCTGAGCCTTACCAAAGGCCGAGCTAATATCCGATGTCTTACTGTCCCCCAAGCGCCTTTGATATGAAAAGATGGAGGCACCACGTGATCCTCGCCTTTCGAAGTACCCTCAGCAGAAACAGGGAATGTTCTTTCGAAAGAGAAGGCCTCCAAAGCAAGATAATTGATCGAATTATCTCTTTTGAACAGATGAGAAGGACTTGCCCCGCTGCGAGCCTCCTCGCACCCCGGAGACCCTTTTCGTTTATCATCGACACTCTACTCTGAGGTAGGCAGTCTCTCCTCCTCCCCTAGAGGGCATGACCTTATCTCGGAAAATTCTCTAATACATGTGGCGGCCAAGTTAGTACGCTAAAAGAAAGTACCATTTTGGGAAAATAATCCACCAAACGCGTACCATGATGTTTTTCCTCCCATCTCCCTTTAGACATGTATCGCCACATGCGCTTATCATATAGGTCGAACAAGATGCCAACTTACGAGACCATTAGGCCAAATTAGGGACCTCGTTCGGCAACCAAGGAGTCGCTACAAAAAATGAAACACACAAATGTCGTTACGGAGCACGCCTCTAGTCAAAGTGATAAAAATACAGCTACGACACTTACGTGTGAAATTCCATTTCTCAGGAAAGGGCAAAACCTCTCCAGGAATGATATCGATCATCCGAGCTCGAACGAACCGGCTCATCCATCTCCGGTCCTCATCCTCTTCACCGTTAATAGCGGGTGACTGTGTGGATCAATGTTGCAGAGTAATCAAACCCCGATAACGCAGCGGCTAATATAACCTCGCGAGATGACTGGGGGTAAATTCGAACCCAGCCTTATATGTGAAGTATCTTATCATATGCACTATATTCCAAAGGGATAGATGAACCTGCGCTAATATAACCCAATATCTCCAACAGAAATCAAGCACGACCCGATCGGGGGGACCGTATGTAAAATTCTATGTATACACGCTCAAAAACCCCACGACATAGGTGATGATGCTCTCCTCATAGGAAGATACTTGTAGTATTACACCTTCTCCCCATCCGTAGTCTTTTGTGATCATTTCGAGGTTTTCCTCCCTTACTAATCAGATGAACCTCGGTGCATGTTACCGATGTCCTTGAACGTTGGGAGGTCTCTCCACGAGACAAATCACCTCGAGGCCCTCTCACTGGGCACCGGCTGTGTACCACCAATCAGACGTGGAATAGAGGCAGAACTCCCCCTCCTTGATGAGCGTATGTTGACATAGCAGTCATGGCTGCCATAAAAAGAGGAGGGTATGGATTTGGGAAGATATTTTTAGTTGAAACGATGGGAGAACTATCACAAAGCACCAAGTTCTATGGAAGAAATATTTACTCAAAGTAGCAGAATCTCCACTAGAGAGGTAAGTGAACGAATATATAGGGGCAAAGCAGTGGCTGCTCGCATACCCAGAGGGCCAATTAATTCTAACCATGTTAACGTTACCTTTTTCTTGGGAAATGTACTGGCAGGACCACATTGGGGTCCCTTTATGTGCACGAATGATGCTATCCCGCCAAATTCGATAGGTACTAAGACATCGAGGGTTTCTTGCTATCACAAGCATCAGCCCCAAAGAAGTTGTCAACCTAACTTCAAGACAGGATCTGATTTCGGGGTCTCGATCTTTCCAAGTACGAGCTCCCAAGAGCTAATTCAAAGGTTAACTTCGCAAGAGTGGCGAGATATAACGAATGGAAAGACTTGGAGCAGAAAAACCCTTATACATTGCCAAAAATATATTTACAAGGGTCATTTTTACAAGACTCATTCCCCCGGGAGTACGTAAACGGAAACAAAAAAAAGAAAAGAACAAAGCGACACAAGGTCTACACTTCATTGCCACTATGCTCTGAACCATCTCCATGATCCTCATCTGGAGCGATCAAGAGTGCCGAATTTCTCTCCAACTGTCGGACCTCCTCAATTTCGGCTGAAAGATCGACACCTCTGGCTCCGCCCCCCCCCCCCCCCCCCCAAGGCTTCCCTCCTCACCTTCTCTCTAGCATATTCGATAGTCCGAGCCAATTTCAGCTTGCATCTATGGATATATCACCGACTATTTGTTTTACCATGGTTGCCTCCTTCAGATAAGTAGTAACTTTTCCTTCAATCTCGGACTTAGCCGCAACCAGCGTAGCAATATCCTTTCAAGCATTCTGGAGAAGACCATGGGTCGATGCCAACTACGAGGTTGCTACCTCATTTTTCTCCCTCAGCCCGAGGATCTCCACATTCAGTTAACTTATCTGCGAATCCTTTTGCCCGACATGCAAAGAAAAATGTAAGCCGATTAGTGTCAAACTATAGGAGCAAAGGGCATATTCGCGCAAGGCAAAATACCTGCTCAGCAAGATCAGCCTTTTCCAGGAGCGCTCCCTCCAAAGCAACCCTGAGCTCGCCTAACACTTTCTCCTTTCGGGCAGAGTAAGCCTCCGACTCTCGCGGCTCGGGGTAAGCCTCTCAAGCTCCTTGTCATGGTATAAAAGCTCCTCCTGGAGCCTGGAGAGGGCATGATCACACATCTCCTTATAGTGTGGCATAACAGAAGAATTAGAAGAACTAAGAGTAATGCTCGAGACCAAAAGAAATACTCGTAAATCAGCTATCACCCGCTGAAGGAATCTCTCCGTTGCATTGACGGCTCTAAGAGCGTCAAGATCTATGCTCTTGCTAATATCGTCAAGAATATTTCCAAGCGCGCCTCCCCCTTGAGAGGACTCCCCGCTTTAGCGGTGTTCATGTTTTGAGCATCCCTTAGCTCCCCTGGCGAGAACTGAAGGCCTGAACTGAAATCACCAAGGTCATCGATGTACCCGATGGGCAACTCCTGCCCGGAAAAGCTCTGGGTCCAAACCCTTCAAGACTGGCAGCAATGGCCCCCCTAGCAGAAACTGCACCACATCCGGCTATTGGATTCGGAACCATGTTAACACCCTTCTCAAGGTTCTTCGCCGCACTAGACTGACTTGAGTCGGCCGTTCCAAATTCAGCGGCTTCCAGGAGGCACCTGCAAGACTCCCATGCCCTCGGTCTCTTCTCCAAATGGCACACGCTTTCATCATCATCTTCATCCCCAGTGCCGAGGCTTGCCACGAAAGTTGTATCCAAGATCCTAATGGCGGCTCGAGGCCTGTGTGACTTATGTTTCTTTGTCGTAGAGAGATCGGCAGCCTCCTTACCATCCTTTTTCTTACCCTTAGCAAACTCCGAAGTCTCCATCTCGCCACTAGGAGGCAGTCTCATCAGCATATTCTTGCAAGGGCCTGCACGAGCGTAATGGCCATAACTTATCAGCACAAGAGATACAGAGAGAAATATAAGGCTAAGACATAGGTGGCAAGGGAAACTTTACCATGATTCTTGGCCACCATCGCTTCATAGCCAAGTCGGGCAAAGATCGGACAAAATATAGGAACGAGGTATCCAACCGCTCGATCTATCTCGACAAATCCGAGAGTGCTTCGGGATACCCAGTGGTAGCTGCAGATACCAAAAAGAGATTATTTTTATTTTTGGAAGGAAGGAAAGGAAATCACAAAATATGTCCGAGGGAAAAAATACTTAGATTGTGTGTTCCATTTCTCCCGGAAAGGCATCCTCCTGGCTAAAATGATGTTTGAGTCTTCACCCAGATAACCTACTCATCCATCCTCGATCTTTGTCCTCGTCGGTGCTCCAGAAAAAAGATTTTTGGATCGGTGGTGAAGCCTAGTTAAACCTCAATAAAATCGAGGGCTTACAACCTAATCAAATGTTTGAGGGTAAAAGTCTCGCCCTCGACTCCATCGGAGAAATGACAGAGCATCAAGACTATCCTCTAGAAAGAGGATAGATTTGACAAAGCGTCACTTGGTATTTGTCACAAAAATCAAGGAAAACCGGAACTATAGGGAGGAGATTTGGAAGGATCAACCGAACTCAAAGTGAATGGGTAAGTATATACATGAAGGAAACCATCCTTCTAATCTGTTATGTTCTCATCAGGGCGAGAAATCTCCACCTCCACTGCCTCCCTCAATCGGCAGTCTTCCTTCACCTACCCTATGTTGGAACACTAATGTACCGGGACACATGTTCGAATCGGCCCGGTGCTGATGAGGTTTTATAAACGGTAAAGTCCTTTGACATGTCAATCCTGGTGGGAGTACATTGTCCCAAGGTGGGTACCACTTTGGGTTTCTCTTTAGACGTTCGAGATGAAGAGGCAACCTCGTCTTTTCGAGGAACCATCTTGGAGGTTCTAGCCATGGCAATGGTGAAATTTCTCTAAGAAAGTAAGAAGAAAGAATGCAAAAGTGGATGGGTCTGGTTTTGCCAATTTGAAGATGTTGGGAAAGTAAGAATTATCAAAAGGTTGATGCATTTATATGAGCCGTATTGGTAGCGGAAGAGACGAGCTAATTGCGGTTTGTAGGCTTCTCGATAGTCTCATTTGACGGTGACCCTTGTGCGGTTTTTTTGGCATGGCATTTAATGCTCTGATAGACTGACGTCACGATGATGATGCCCTCGGAATAGAAGCTCAAAACCATTTCCTATCACTTCGTTTTAGGAAATGCGGGGACTATCTGTATACGATGAAATAGGAGGTCCAATTCCTCGTCATTAAGGCTCTTCAGAAGATCACCTCGAAGGCTCGAGGCCACGGCCGAGTATCCTCCCTCGAGAATCGTCGACACTCGACCTCAGGGTAGTAATGATCATGGTAATGGTAGAAATGAGGAGTTCCCAAGGTACACGGCTAGGATTGATAGAGCCTAGTGGACTACTCTAAACCCGAATCAGGGTGTCATCAAGTTGTCCCATCTCCATATCTTCGTAATTAATTTATTTTGTACTATGTTGGAATTTCCCTCATATATAAAGGGAATCCTTGTCATTTTGTAAAACCTTTGTTGTTTCAGTTGCTCCGCACGAAATATACAAGAACATTCTCTCTGCTCTCTAATATAGTCTCTTGATATTATTTCTCTCATTTATTATCTCCGTTATTGTTCTTCATTTATTGCTTATCTTTAGCCATAAAGAACCTCCGCTAATTTTATTATACATGTTAGTCATACTCCGATCACCCTCGATAGCTCACATCCGAGCTATAGAATCCACCTCGAGGCTCTGATTGTTAGCCTATCGGTTTGATTATCACTCTATTCTTAACTCTTATTTTAATTCCAAGTCTCATATATATAACATCAACTGCTTAACAACTAACATAAAAATAGATCACGTATTTTTAGGGTTTTATAATCAAATTTAATTGTTATTATCATCTTCACGGTAAACATGAGACACAATGAATCTAAAGCATATAGTGCATTCGGTTGGCTATATTTACAAAGAACCGTCCATAATCATGATAAGTTTCATTAATTAGCTTCCAACAGATGCGCTAAAAGAGAAAGTTCATTCTACAAAATATAAATCTATGCACATAGTCACAATCAGTTTCTTCATTATTCCAAGGGAAAATTCCAGATGAGTGATGGTATAGCAGAATCATATTTTTGTACTTTCAAAAATAAATTCACATACATAATTTCAAGCTTGTCAAAATATAAGGTTTTAGGAATGATCACTTAAGTTTTTCATATATGTTAGTAATAAAATTGAAGAATTGTGAATGCAACCTAATATCTGAGTACAGAAGGCATGTTAATTTCCAACTGTTATTTTTTGTAATATAAACTTTACATATTGCAAAACGGGTGCTCATAAATTCTTGTCCCTAAATCTAGAATGACAACAATTTTTTTTTGAAAAGTAATTTTTAATCATTGCTTAGTATCATGTAGAGTAACAATAAAAGGTTTTGGGATTTCTCTTGAAGTAAAAATGTAAGGATTTAGCTCATATATACCAACAATACAAATTCTTTTTATCTTTTAACCCGCTACAGTAAGAAACATTCTTACTTCTAATTCTACTTGTTTTCATAAACGATTACATTTAAATTATTTACTCCATCTATTCCAGTTTATGTGAACCTATTTCCTTTTTGATCTGTTCCAAAAAGAATGACTATTTTCTAAATTTAGAAACAATTTAACTTAAACATCTCATTTTACCATTATCGAGAAGCTTTTATAACCACACAAATACTTCAAGCCTCTTTTTGACTTGTTTAGAACCATAAATTCAAAAAGTCTTATTTTTTTAAAACTTCATGTCCAATTTGCAATGTAGGGAGTATCTTTTTAGTCACTTGATAGTGTAAAAACAAATTGTTACACATTCACTATGTAAAAGTTTAACTTAAAATGAAAAGTAAAATCTTTTGATATGATTTAACAGAAGCACAAAAGGGGGTTACACATATTAGTTTAGACACAAATTTAAAAGCTGCTTGTTGGTTTGTCTAAGTTGATACAAGAAATTGAGATGGTGAGTACGTTAGTTCAATTATGATGTTCACGAGATTATATTAATTAATCAACTAAACAGAAATGCTCAAAGAAGGTAGTTAAAAAAATGGATGATTAGAGATTTTGAAGTTGATAGGTGCTTAATTAAAGATAATCGTGATTGTGCTTTTAAGAAGGATAATGAATTATGACTCATTCTGTAAGGTTTGCTTCTCACCTACCCAACCCATGTTCTCACTTTCATTAATTAGCTTTTGGGACCACTAAAAAAAGCATCTTAGGCTCCTAAATTTAGCTTTTTCGACTTTTTGTTTCAGAAGAAATTAAAATTGCATAACTAATTAAAATCAAACGAATAATAAGACAGGTAAGAACGGTTTAAATTATTGAAATGAGGCATGCATATGTTTGCTTGAATTAGGAAACTTTTAGTGCTGATTGATGGAAGTTGTCAAGAAAGATTGCTTAATATCCTTTTCTAATAGAGACATAATTCGTTCTGAATGCATGAACAGACATTGTTATTATTATTGTAATATTGTTATGCATGAACAGTCAACATAACGTTGCTCATCATTCAGTTAGTTCGCGTACGTAAAATTCATGCATGTGCAACTAAATCTTTGGAGCCAAATATAAATTGTACCAAAACTATTTAATGTTAATAGCAAAGTACATAGCATATAATTTAAGGAGTGGCCAAACACTGGTGTTTTAAGAACTCTGTGAAGTTTTTGGTTTGTGTTTGTTTCCATAGTTTCTTTAGAATATTTATCACTAATGTCTTTTGAAAAAAAAAAATTGAGACAATTTTTCTTAAAATCTTTTCTGGGAACACTCACTAAGTCTCATAACATCCTTCAAATGTGTCTTTTGTTTTAAATAAACCAAACAAAAAAAAGAATTCCAATTGCTTTATCGAATCAATTGTCTCGATACAGTGTATATTCCAAAAAAAAATTGGGAAATTATTTGTTTAATCAAAAAGTTATTATGGTCAAAACAAATAAAAGAATAATTCGGGATTCTAACAAGCCAATTTTATTCATTTTGAGTACTACCTTTTATTTCTATGTTTCGAGACATCTCTTAGCTTCATTTGATGTTATATGACTTGCACGCATGGCCATATCGTTTTTCAGAAAGTTTCTATGTAAATTTTGATGAAAATGTAATTTTTGATGTAAAATATAATAAGGCTAGAGACCAAGGTCAACGTGGTACGCATGTTTGATTGGGGTCCAGGTGATCCGAACGCATTTCGGCATATTATGTGAAAATTTGTGAAAATGAATTTTCAAGTTGAATTCTTGAGTTTTGATGATCAATTCTTATTATTTGATGTTATTTTGATGAAGTTTGTAGGATATTATCACACCTGTGTACATGTTTGGTTTGGAGCCCAAGGAGCTTAGGCGAGTTTTGGATTGGTTTCGGACCATTTTAGGACTTGTTGAAATGCTGGTTTTCTGGTGGTGTCTCAATGCTTCACGATATCACGAAGAGACTCTCGCGTTCACGAAAGGAAAATTTTGAGTTGGGGCTAGTTACTCTATGCAAATGCGAGAGGTAGGTCGCAAAGGCGAAGGCTGGGGGAATGACCTTCTCGAACGTAGCAGACCCCACAAGAATGTATAACATCGGGATGGCTAGAAAAGGCATGGGAAATTCTTCATCGCCAACGCAACCCACTGGTCGCGAACTTGGAGGCTTGGCTGAGGAATAAGCCTTCGCAAATACAATGGAAACCTCGTGAACGCAAAGGCCAACGGGCATGTGCTCTTCGCGAACACGAAGAATACCTTACGCCCAGTAAAATAAAAGATCTAAGTTAGGATTTTATTATTTTTCACCATTTTTGTAAACTAGAGCTCGGACTAGAGAGATTTTTGAATAGACTTTCACCTAACTTTATTGGTAAGTAATTTTCAACTAGTTCTGATGTATTTTCATAATCATCCATTGATTTTTAACCTTGAATTTAGTGATTTCAAGTAGAAATTTGGAGTTCTGGGTAGAATTTAGAAAATTTGTAAAATTGAGATTTAGATCTGGAATTGAGGTCAGATTTTGAAACGAATCACATAATCAGGCTCAAAAGTGAATGGTTAATCAGAAATTTGGTCCGAATATCGGATTTTGACCAAGCCAGCCCATGGTTGATTTTTGTTGATTTTTTAGTTTAGTTAAAGACTGAATCTTTTTCATTCGTGGGTAGTTTCTAAAGCTTGTTTTGAATTCGTAGAACTATAATTTTCTGGATTCGATTGGTTTAGAGACTTATTTCTAAAGAAAAAGATATGACTGAACATTGATTTGGTTGCGGAAAGAGGTAAGTATTGTGGTTAACCTTGACTTGAGGGAATTAGGACTCAATTGGTCTATTTGCTACTTAGTTTAGGCATGGGGATAACTTATATACACGGTGACGAATATATATGCGTAATCATGGGTTAAACCTGTGGGTCGGGATATTTAAAGGGCAAAGGGTCAAAATTACCCCTCTATTATTTTTTATTGGTTGCTTGTGCCACCCATTATACTTTTTGGCCATTCTCGTCCCTACCATTAACAAAGTTTATAAAATTACCCCTAACCCTAATGTCACTCAACTGTGGCAGTTGACCCCTCTAACATTTTGTCCATGTCAGCAGCCAAGTTAGCTGCCATGTCATCGACCCCACCAAATTAAAACTCTAACATAAACGACCCCCACTCCTCACCTCTCCACCCTTTTCTCTTATCTTCTCCCCCTCACCTCATAACAAAATCGCCGGAAACTATGGCATTTCATCGTTAAATTTTCAGCGGGCAGACTAACCTCTATAGACAGCAACCCCTTCTCCAGGAAGAAATTTGAATCAACTCATACAGACAAAAATTACCATAAGATTAAAAGCCATCAAAGTATTACTATCGTAGCATTACTCAATGCAGCCATATTAGATCTTGTTGGTAAACAGCCATTTTTCGGCATAAAAATATTTCTTCTCTTCATATCTTGGTTGATTACTCTCGTGGAACCATTGAAGAATTTGTAAAGAAATCTTGAGAATATACGGTACATTTGTTGGTGAGTGTCTATACAGCACAAGCCTGGAAGTACTGTCTATAATAGTCTAAAACAAAATACATAAAGTGGAAAGATAGGGAAAGAGAGACAAGGTCTGCAAAACGCCGGGCAACTAACTTAAAATCTCCAAATGATAAAAGAAATTAACACCCATTGTGTCCAAAAACACATGTATCTACATATGAAGTGCAGAGTGTAGCGTGAATACAACCTAACTCAGTAAGTAACAAGACTAACTATTAGACTGAAAGTAGTGACGAGCTTCAAGAATACAGTTCAATTACAGAAAAGTACAATACCCTAAAATAGGTATTCTTTCAGGTTCGACAATTAAAGCTAAAACAATTAATTCATATCAAATTCAATTAGAACAAGATATAGTGCCACTCAGGAATTTCATGACAGTGATATATGCGAGCTGAAGTACAATAGTTATGAAATTAAGTGCATATTCTTAGAGTAATTGTCACTCAGTCCTCCAATTCACTCCAACCTCATAGTCACTCATTCCTCACAATCTCTCATCCTCCTAGACATTTGGCACTAGCACTCGCACTCGCACTTAATAGGTACTTGCGCTCACTGGGGTGTACAGACTCCAGAGAGGCTTCTTCAGCCAAAGCGCTATAACAAGCCAATCATGGCATAAATCAATAAAATATGCTGCAACGTGCAACCCCCTCCCATAAATATCCTTACTATCAGGCCATCGGTCTCACTCAGTCATCAATCTCTTCAGTCTCTCGAGCTCTCAATAATCATGATAATCAGTCCCAACAGCAAAGATATAATGTATCAATAATGAACAATAGAGACTGAAATAAAATATGCAAGTAAAACTGTGAGTGAGAACAAAACAACAATTTAGTAGTTAATTCAACATGTAACATGACCTTGGTGGGTTCCTAAATTGCCAACACATAGCCTAAACATGATTTCTAACAAGATTTGCAAATCGATTTCTATAACACAAGGGATATATACAGATAACAACAGATCATTCAACTATACAGTTCCATGGAATTTGCCAAGTCACATTTCGTATGGTGTATGCCACATGCCCGTCACCTAGAATGTACGTCACCTTAAAACCCATCACATGACACATTATGCGGGGTTTCATACCCTCAGAATAATTAGAATTGTTACTTACCTCAACCCGTGCAAATCTCTACTCCAACATACCATTGCCTCGCAAATCGGCCTCCAAATGCCTCGAATCTAGCCACAAATAGTGCGATACAATCAACACGGGCTAAAGGAATAAATTCCATAAGAAAATACTAAGTTATTAGTCTAATGTCAAAATGCCGACTCATAAGCCAACCTCGGGCCCACATCTCGGAATCCAATAAAAGTCACAAAATTCAGAAGCTCATTCAACCATGAGTCTAACCATACCAAATTTATCAAAATCCAACATCAAATCGATACCCAAATCCCCAATTTAAACTCTCCAATCCCTAGCCTCAACTCCCAAAATTACACCTCAAAACCACACTATCTAGTGGGGAATTCAATTGGAAAACAAAACTATTGAACAAATTTAACCACAAGTGAAGAAAACCTTTGAAAATCCTCTCAAATATTGTCCAATCCAGAGCGTGAAATGTTCAAAAAAAGAAAAATCGCGAACCCTTAAATGAATATGTACTGCCAATGGTTCCACTTTTGATGTTCATTTAGCCGCTTCTACGATTCATTTTGCCGCTTCTTCGGCACCGCTTTTGCGATCAGGGATCCGCACCTGTGGACTTACACTCAATCCCGACCTGCCACACATGTTGCCAAAGTCTCGTACCTGCGAGACCGCACCTGCGGCCCCACGTTCGCTTATGCGCATTCAGATCTATGTTCTGAATTCTGCACTTGCGACCAAGTTTCACTTCTGCGCAGTCGCAGGTGCGCTCCTCTATTTTCCCAAGTTCAGATAAAGTTTTGAAGATTGACAAAATGAACTCAGTAATGGACCAGGTCCATCATGTGAGACATAGTGTTGATATACTTATACATGTGACATACGTGTGAAGAAGATAAGTCTCAAGGGTCAGCAATAATATCTTCTGAGTTGATCGAAAAGGTTGCATAGGATAAGGAGTTGAAGTCTCCTTATGTGAAGAGAACTACATCCGGATCAAGAATAAGGATTGGAGTTTGAATTGTTCTAGGACTCGAATTTGATGAAGGATCAGCAATTCGAGTTTTAATCAAACTCTAATTACTAACTCCATAAATAATAATGATTATTCTCTTTTACAGGTGATTGCACATACGCATAAGTTAAACTAAATTGAGAGCAAAAGAGTTTGGTGATTTTGCAAGCAATTTGTGTGTGATTCAAGTGTGTAAATATGAAGCTACATGAACCAGAGTGAAGAACCAATTCCATTGTGTCTTTCTTTATTTCTAGTTCAATTGTAGTAGGTGTTTTCATATTGTACCTGTTAGCTTTATCTAGAAGCAATTATATTAGGTACTTTGAGTATTCAAGTTAGAGTTAACTTGAAGGTGTCACAACAGTTGAGGTTGTGTGCTACACTGGGATTAGAGTTTAATCTTTAGGTTTACAAGAGTTTTATAAATGCTGTTTTTGGCTAAGTGATTATAGTGGAAGTTTGGGAAAATCTTACTGAGTAGTAGACCGTGGTTTTTTCACCTTTTGAGCCAGGTGTTTTCCACTTAAAAATCTATGTGTTCTTTATTTTATGCACTCTTAATTTTGCAAACAGTCATAGTAAGTACATCAAGAAAAACCAGGTTCTTCTAGTGCAAAAATTAGGTACCACACAAATCACCCCCCCCTCCTCTTGTATGGTATTGACGTTTAGAACATCAATTGGTATCAAAACATATTATCCTTGAAGAGGCTAACACCTTAGGAGAAGATCAATAATGAGTGCACCACTTGGAAACTGGGAAGGGCAATCCACTGCCAGACCTCCACTTTTCAATGGTCTGTACTATTCTTGGTGGAAGAACAGAATGAGAGATCACATTATAGGGGAAGATTATGAACTTTGGGACATAGTCACTGATGGTCCCCTAGCAACCACTATGAAGAAAACTGCTGAAGGAAGAAGTGCCAAAAATAAGAGCTGACTGCACTCCTGAAGACTTGAGAAAGTGGGAGAAAAATGCTAAGGCCAAGAAGTGGCTTGTATGTGGACTAGGACCAGACGAGTACAGCAGGATCCAAAGCTACACAACTGCTAAGGAAATACTGAATCACTCTGCAAGTGGCTCATGAAGGAACACCTCAAGTGAAAAGATCAAGAGGAACACTTCTATATTCTCAATATGAGAATTTTACTATGAAGGAATGAGAAACTATCCAGGAGATGTATACTAGATTCACCACTTTGAAAAATGAACTTGAATCTCTTGGAAGGATTATCCTTGAAGAAGACAAGATTGAGAAGATTCTGACAAGAGTTATGGCAGTTACATGGGAAAGCAAGATCACTGTCATTCAAGAATCCAAGAACATTGCTACCCTCAGACTGGATGAACTAATTGGAAATTTAACTGCCTATAAAATGAGGAGACAAACCATGAAGATGGATACCCCCAAAAAGGAGAAAAGTTTAGCTCTCAGAATTGCTGAAGGTGCAGATTTGGAAGATGATGAAGTGGCTATGATCACTAGGGATTTCAAGTAGTACCTGATGAGAGGAAAGGGTTCTTCAAGAGGTACAAACTTCAACAAAACAAGAGCACCAGAAAAACAGACCAATGAGGGATGCTACAAGTGTGGTAAGACTGACAAAATCGCTGAGTTGAAGAACTTGGTTCTTGAACTTGACAACAGTGTCCTAGAACTTAGGTCTAAAACCCTAAAACTAAAATTAGGAACAGGAAAGAAGATAGTTGATCACACATATCTCACACTAGAAGAAAATCTAGGAAAAATGAAAGATGAATTATACAGGAAAGATGAACTCATCAAAGTCCTTAAAGAAGATCTAGGAAAAGTAAAACATGAACTAGACAGAACTTGCAAGTGGAACAAAGCCTCTGATGCTCTCTCCTGGTTGCAAGAGCATCACAGTAGTAACAAAAGAGGACTTGGCTATGGGACTCAAGCTCCTAAATGGGATCCAAGAATCAAGTACCTCACTCTTCCTAAAAATAAAATCTGCACACACTGTGGTGAGACTGGCGTTACAAATATGAATGCAATGTAAAAGAAAAGGACAGCCAAAGGAACAAAGTTTTTGTTACAGAAAAGAATAAGCTACTTGGATGGGGAAGAAGGAATTTAATTCATCATTTTGCTTATAGAAAGGGACCCAAACTAGTTTGGGTTCCTAAGACTAACCCCATTCTTTATTTTGTAGGTCCAAGTGAAAGGGAGGAGCCAATATGATATATGGATAGTGGCTGCTCAAAGCATATGACTGGGGACAAGGACCAGTTCCTTTCACTTGAGGACTTAAAAGGAGGTAATGTCTCCTTTGGTAAAAGAAAAGAAAGGTGAGATCATTGGATTTGGAAAGGTAGGCAAGACCGATTCTCATTCCATAGAGAATGTCTACCTGATAGATGGTTTGAAATATAGCTTAATAAGTGTGTCACAACTATGTGACAGAGGTAACCTTGTAGCTTTTACCTCCACCAAATGCTTTGTGATTAATATGATCACTAACAAGATTGTTTTGCAGGGAAAAAGAGTTAACAATATTTATATTGTAGATTTGTCAAATCTTTCATAAAATGAACTCACTTGCTTAAGTGTGTTAGTTAAAGAAAAATAGCAAAAAATATCAACAAAATATCAGAAAAATTAGAAAAAATACGAAATTAAAAGAAATAGAATAATTGAAAAGAATATAAAAAGAGAAAATAAAATACAAAAAGAAAATACCAAGGAAATAATTAAAACACAAGGAAATACACAAAAATACAGAATCGAGCCAAATATATAAAACCAATGCAATTGGCCCAAAATAGATAGGAGGATCCGGTCCAGTCTTTATATAAGAATCAATCTAAGCCGTCCATATATCTGATCTAATGGCTGAATTCAAATCTTTGATTTAAAATGAAACGACACAGTTTTAAGAAATTAATCTGGGTCGTCCATCTATGAGATCTGACGGAGATAAATCAGCCTCCATTTTAAGTTGAACGTTGTCGTTTTGGAGCATTCAATCCTGGCCATTGATCACCAATGATCCAACGGCCAAAATGTTGTAGTGAATTGTGGCTCCATAAAGTATGTGTCACGACCCAAACCCTGGTCGTGATGGCGCCCAACACAATGCTAGGCAAGCCCGACCATATCATCCCTTAAAACAGCCAGTTATTAATCAAATTAAACTTAAACAGTAAATGATCATATCAGGTGATAAACGAAATGTAAAACATACAAAATACGGTCCCAACCATATCGTGGTGTCACGAGACCGAGCCTCTACAGAATAGCATCCTAATACAACCAAGTCTAGGCAAATAGGAAATCAACAAGATGATAAAGAAGGAGAAAACAAGCTCTGCGGACGCTGGCAGCTACCTCGTAATCTCCGCAAAAGTAGACAAGGATCAGCAGCTACAATGTCTCAACTGCTCTCGGGCACCTGTGGATCTGCACAGAAAGTGCAGGGGAGTGGGGTGAGTATATTTCAACTCAGTGAGTAACAATAATAAATAATAACCGAAGGTAAGAACTCCTGTGCTATCACTTAACAGTTCTAAGGCAACCCTCACAGGTACGTCATCACTATAGTAATACTCAAATCTCCAATCCACGTTTATCTCTACAAGATTCTACACTGATCCAACCCTCACTCGTACCCCTACGGTGTACGGCCATCTCAACATATAAAGACACATACCTATGTCTATAATGTATAAGTAATTAAGTAAATAGTAGGATATGATTAAGTATAATGCTGCGGCGTGCAGCCCGCTCCAATACATATACCGCTGCGGCGCGGGCTCCTACAGCCCAAGCGTAATAATACTGTGGCGTGCAGTCCGACCCCCAATCACAATGTCACCACGCCCATCACACGACGCGTGTCTCATCTCAACATAGCACTGTGAAGTGCTAGTACTAGGTTTCAAACCCTCAGTACATTATTTACTATCACCACTCACCTCGAACCGGTAGAAGCTTCAATCCGCCTTGCGCTTGCCTCGCAAATCAATCTCCTCGGGTGCCAAATCTGCTCAAAATCATAGAGAATGCATCAATATATGCTAATTTCACGTAATTCATTCGAAATAACCCAAATTATATCAAAACCCACAAGTTGTCAAACCCGACTTTTGGTGCGCTTCTCGAAAAATTATAAAAGTTACATATTCGGAACCCTCGTCTCAATACGAGTCTAGGCATATAAAATTTACCAAATTCGGACTCCATTTGCCCACTCAAATCGGCAATTTACCAAAACCCTGGCTTAGGCTAAATTCCCTCACAATTTGATCCAATTTCCGTGAATTAAAGGGACCCCAACGAAAGACACAAACATACTCCATAGCACCATACGAACTTGCTCCAAGCATAATAACACCCTCTTAAACATCAAAATCATCAATTACACACGGATTCAAGCCTAAGTTTTCTTCAAAACCTCCGAAACTAGCGTTCGATCAAAAACTCGACCAAACGACCTCCGAATGACCTAAAATTTTGCAGGTACATCAAGAATCACCTAACGGAGCTTCTGCAACTGTCGGAATTCCATTCCGACTCCCGGATCAAAATCTCACCTACCGTTCGGATTTCGCCGAAATTCAACCTTAGCCAATTCAAGCCTATTTCTACACCGGCCTCCAAATTCAATTCCGATCGCTCCCCTAAGTCACAAATCACCTTCCGGAACTAACCGAATCATCAGAATTCGATTCCGAGCCCTCTAACCAAATAGTCAACTCCGGGTTGACTTTCCTTATTCAAGTTTCCTTCACAAAGGCTATATGCCTCATTTTGGAGCAATCAATCCTGGCCATTGATTATCAATGATCCAACGACCAGGAATCAGTCAATCGTTACACGTATATAAGGGTCCGATCTCTTCAGAGACCGGCCATTCTCTTGTATCTCTAACCCTATCTACCTCTTTACCTCGTCTTCATCTTCTTCGTCTCCGAGCTCATCGGCCATGGAGAATGGCCTATTTCCATGGCCGTCTCCGGCCATTTCAGACTCCCAAACCCTTATTTTCTTGTTTCTTACCACCAGACCACCATGAAAACTCCAAGAAAACCCAAAAACCCCAACTTCTTGAAATTGCGGTCATCGGAGTTCTTCTCTTGTCAACACAAAACTATGAGACCGGCTCCCAAATTAACACCATAGAGACACCATCTCCCGATCTACCACCCCACATAAGCCACTTCCCTCGAATCTCACCCCAATTTCTCGAATCTTCGAGAACATGTCGCCGGAACCCTAACTCCGGTCAACTCGAAATCAAACCCCAAAACCCTCTCTTTAACACCCTGAACCCGTCTCTGTTGATAAAAGACAATAAAAGACTTCAACTTGAAGTCTGAGAAGAAACTGGAAAAAGAAAGAAAAGAAAAAGGAAAAGAACAAGAAAAAGAAAAGAAAAATGGGGAAAAGCCCAGGAGACAAATCCTGCGAGCTAAGTTCCCGACCCTTTATCTTCTATTTTTCTGTTTCGATTAATAAATGTTGTTTTGTGTTCTTCTCTGTTCTTTTCTGATTTGCATGTTAGAGTTTACTTGATTTCTCTTCATTTTTATCTCTTTGATTCTGTGTTAATTTAGCATGATTTTTGTGTTTAAGTTCTGTTTCTTTGATTTAGTCGTTTAACTTGTTGCATGTTTTATTTTTAGATTAGTTTCCTGTTAATTTCTTGTTTCTCTTAATAACATGCTTCATTGGTCTCTTTGATAATCCTTCCTATTACACTTAATTAAATATACTCGAGTATTTTAGGGTTTCTGTTAGTCTTTGACATGAGAGATATTCTGATTATGCCTTTTGTATTAAATTGATATGCTATGCTTAAAGTCTGAATTATGAAGTTGTTTGATTGAAATTCAACAATATTCAAATTTCCCCTCTGAGTTTTGGTTAAATGGCAAATGATTCTGATTTTATGGCTATGTGTGCAATTTAATATGAAAAGGTTGTATCTGTAATAATTTCGTGTTATTTGACTGCTATTAAGCCTAATGTGCTTAGGGGATATTGGTTATAGCCGTAATAGATAAGTAATTAGATAATTGGCTAATTCTGAAAGTATGTCAAGTAGTTTAATAGGCTAAAATTGAAAATAACATAAAAATGGTTACAATTGAAATAAGTAATAAAGTGGTCAGTTCTAAAAATGGCCAACTCTGTGATTCTTTAGGCTTAAATTTAAATGGCTAGTTCTGAAAATGGCCAATTTTGTAATAATCTGAAACTGGCTAAGGTCTTAATCTAATTCTAAGTGGCCAATGAATGATAATTGACTAATTTTGCAAAGCCAAGTCCAAACACTGGACTGGCTAAACTTTAAAAGGTTTAGAGTTAGGTAAATAAGTAGTCTAGTCCTGTAAATTAACTATAATACAGAAAATGAAAAGAAAAGAGGCTAAAATTAAAATAAAATTAATTTTGCATTAACATATCTTATGCTTCTATATCAGTGTTAGAGCCTATCGGGTGAGTTAGGAGTAATTTGGATTGAAAATGAGGCATATAGCCTTTTTAAAGGAAACTTGAATAAGGAGAGTCAACCCGGAGTTGACTATTTGGTTAGAGGGCTCGGAATCGGATTCTGATGATTCGGTTAGTTCCGGGAGGTGATTTGTGACTTAGAGGAGCAATCGGAATTGAATTTGGAGGTCCGGTGTAGAAATAGGCTTGAATTGGCTAAGGTTGAATTTTGGCGAAATCCGAACGGTAGGTGAGATTTTGATCCGGGGGTTGGAATGGAATTCCGACAGCTGCAGTAGCTCCGTTAGGTGATTTTGGATATGTCCGCAAATTTTCAGGTCATTTGGACGTCGTTTGGTCGGGTTTTGGATTGAATGTTAGTTTTGAAAGTTTTGAAGAAACTTAGGCTTGAATCCGTGTGTAATTGGTGATTTTGATATTTAGGATGGTGTTTTTATGATTGGAACAAGTTCGTATCGTGTTTTGGAGTATGTTGGTGGTTTTCGTTGGGGTCCCGGGGGCCTCGGGAGGATTTCGGACCATCATCCGGCATTTGGACGCAAGAAATGGTCTGCTGTAAATTGCAGATCACTGGGCAAAATTTTAGCCTTCGCGTTCGCGAGGGCTATGCCGTGTTCGCGTAGGCCGGGGCCGGGTGACTAGCGCGTTCACGAGGGATGGTAACGCGTTTGCGTATGAGGGAGTTGGCGAAGCATCGCGTTCGCGTGGACTGGGACGCGTTCGAGTAGAGTAAAAATTCGGAGATTGGGGAGTTGGCCTTCGCGGACGCGTGACTTCACGTCGCGTTCGCGATGAAGGAAAGGATCAAGGCATCACGTTCGCGTGAGGTACATCGCGAACGCGTAAATCCGGTCGCGATGGCGCCCAGCACATTGCTAAGCCAGCCCGACCAATCCATATCAACCACGGAGCTAGAAGCTCTCTTTAACCCATTTAAGCAAATTAATTCACGAAATAACAGCAATACATGTAACGAAAACGGGGAACCAAGTCCCATAATACATCAACTCCCATAGACCAAGGGTCAAGAGTCATGAGCCTCTACTGAACATGAGTGTAAAAAGGTTTACAAGATACCAAGTGCGGAAAGGAAAGTCAATACAAAATCAAGACAGTAAGAAGGAATATCGGGTCCTGCGGGCTCTGCAGCTACCTCGAATATCCACAAACGTCGCCTCGCACAGCTACCGGATCACTGCTGAGAGGTACCTGGATCTGCACACAAGGTGCAGGGAGTAAAATGAGTACTGCCAGACTCAGTGGTAATAAACAAGGGTAAGACAGCGCAGATAAGAAATCCGCAATAAAGTACTATGTAAAGCTATAATCAGCTACCCTGTCATAGAATCAATCTTCACTGTACCTGTACCAACAAATACCAATAAATAGCATAACAGCTAGCAGATGTAGCTAAATGCAATGCAATGCATGATATGACCGCTACGGCGCGTAGCCCGACTCCAATTTTGGGTACCCGTGCTCACTGTGGGGGTTCAGACTCCGGAGGGGCTCCTACAGCCCAAGCACATCTCATAGAGATATTCCCGCGGCGTGCAGTCCGATCCAACATATATCTCGCTGCGGCGTGCAGCCCGATCCACTACTAGTCAGCTAATATGCAGATACAGCCTCGCAGGCTCAAAAGTAGTTTTTGAAAACTCTTTTATCATTTTTCGGTTGGAAAACAGTAATATCAAGTTCCAGAGATTGGAATTAGCATAATAACAAAAATAGCTGCGGACTAGTAGTAAACTAGCATGTCTATATGATAAGACCATGATAACGATCCTCGCGGGATCCAATAACTGGCTCACGGCCCACATGTATACTCAACCGCCCAAGAAGGGGGTTCCTCGGCTCAAGAGTGGCCATTATCACAATATATATATATGCAACCATCCGAGAAGGAGGTTTGACGGCTCTAGAATAGCCAATAATACAGTATCAACAGGTCGGACTAATATATAGTCTCCAGTTCATGATCGACCCCGCACTCTCAAGAGTGTGCGTGTCTCGCCTCTATACAGCGTCACAAAGTGGTATACCGGGGTTTCGAACCCGCTGGTCATCACCCACATCTATTACTCACCTCAATACGGCGCGATGACTACTCCGCAATGCCCTTGCCACGAGAATCAAGCTCCGCACGCGTAGAATCTGATCAAATACAGTAGAAATACAACAAATTAGGCCAATGGGACGACACCCAATCAATACAACTCAATTTACATCAAAATTCCCAAGGTTGTCAAAACCCGACTTTCGGTACGCTTATCGAAAAATCACGAAAGTCACATATTCGGAACCCTCATCTCAATACGAGTCTAAGCATATCAATTTTACCAAATTCGGACTCCATTTGCCCATTCAAAACCTTGATTTTCTAAAGTTCAAGCCTAGGGCTAAATCCTCCATAAATTACCCCAAATTCCTCCATTTTCATGATATAATTGCATAATATTACCAATACTAATCATAGTTTAAGTCCATAGATGATTTCCCTTGAATTTCTCTTCAAAATCGCCCAAATCGCCTCTAAAGCCGAGACCCAAAATGTGTGAAATGTTCTGAAATTTTTCTAACTTCCGATACACTTACTTACAGCGATTTTCGCTTCCGCGGAATATTTTCCGCTCCTATGCACCCGTATCCGCGACCAAAGGGTCGCTTCAGCGGTTCCAGTGCCCGGCCGGCCATTTCCGCTTCGCGAGCAAAGGGCCGCTTAAGCGGGCCCGTTTCGCGAAGGAACTTCCGCCTCGCGGAAACATCCGCCTCGCGCACCATTGACCGGCTCGCGGTCTCGCCCGAGCGGTCGAGTGTCCGCTTCTCGCGATCACTGGCTCGCACCAGCGATGCCGCTTCAGCGGAATGACTTCCGCTTCTGCGTAACCAGCCGCTCCTGCGCACCTCGTCCGCTTCTGCGAACACGCTCCTGCGTCCAAAATTCCGCAGGAGCGGAAACAACAGAAGCAGGATCCCAACCTGCAATTTTTCCACAATATTCTCCCGTTTAACCATCCGAAAACACCCCGAGGCCCCTCGGACCTCATCCAAACATACCAACACATCTTAATACCTTATTCGAACTTGCTCAAATCCTCAAAACACGTCTAACAACATCAAAACCCATAATTCGCATCGAATTCAAGCCTAAATTCCTTAAAACATTCCAAATTACACATTCAATCAAAAACCCGACCAAACGACGTCCGAATGACCCGAAATTTTGCAGGCACATCCAAAATCACCTAACGGAGCTACTGCAACTGTCGGAATTCCATTCCGACCCCGGATCAAAATCTCACCTACCGTTCGGATTTCGCCAAAATTCAACCTTAGCCAATTCAAGCCTATTTCTACATCGGGCCTCCAAATTCAATTCCGACCGCTCCCCTAAGTCACAAATTACCTCCCGGAACTAATCGAATCATCAGAATCCGATTCCGAGCCCTCTAACCAAATAGTCAACTCTGGGTTGACTTTCCTTATTCAAGTTTCCTTCACAAAGGCTATATGCCTCATTTTCAATCCAATTCACTCCTAACTCACCCGATAGGCTTTAACACCGATATAAAATCATAAAACATGTATTTACAACATAACGGGGTGGTAATTCTCGTGACGACGGGCCGGGTCGTCACATTTTCCCCCTCTTAAGCAAACGCTCGTCCTCGAGCCGGTCAAGAAACATACCTGAAGTCTCAAACAAGTGAGGATATCTGCTCCGCATCTCCCGCTCGATCTCCCAAGTGGCCTCCTCCACCGGTCGACCTCTCCACCGAACCTTAACTGATGCAATCTCCTTAGACCTCAATTTTCTCACCCGACGACCCAAAATAGCAATAGGCTCCACATCATAGGATAGATCGTCATCAAGCTGGATGGTACTGAAGTCTAATACATGAGACGGATCTCCAATGTACTTCCGGAGCATAGACACATGGAATACTGGATGAACGCTGGATAAGCTGGGCGGCAAGGCCAACTCATATGCCACCTCTCCAACTCTCCTAAGTATCTCAAAAGGACCAATGTACCTGGGACTCAACTTTCCTTTCTTCCCAAACCTCATAACACCCTTCATAGGTGAAATCTTCAACAATACTCCGTCACCAACCATGAAAGACAACTCTCGAACTCTACGGTCCGCATAACTCTTCTGACGAGACTGTGCTGTACGAAGTCTCTCCTGGATCAACTTTGCTCTATCTAGAGCATCCTGGACTAACTCAGTCCCTATCAACCTATCCTCACCAGGCTCAAACCATCCCACGGGGGATCTACACCGCCTGCCATACAATGCCTCATACGGGGCCATCTGAATACTCGACTGATAACTGTTGTTGTAGGCAAACACAGCAAGTGGTAGGAACTCATCCCACGAACCACCAAAATCAATCACACAAGCTCGCAACATATCCTCCAAGATCCGAATAGTACGCTCAGACTGTCCGTCTGTCTGGGGGTGAAATGCTGTACTCAACTCAACCCGTGTACCCATCTCTCGCTGAAATGCTCTCCAAAACTGAGAAGTGAACTGAGTACCCCTGTCGGATATGATAGACACTAGGACTCCATGCAACCGAACAATCTCTCGAATAAAGATCGATGCCAACCGCTCCGACGAGTAGGTAGTACTAACTGGAATGAAGTGAGCTGACTTGGTCAGCCTATCCACAATCACCCATACGTAATCAAACTTCCTCGCCGTCCGAGGGAGTCCAGGAACAAAATCCATAGTGACTCTCTCCCATTTCCACTCGGGAATAACAATGCGCCGAAATACACCACCGGGCCTCTGGTGCTCGTACTTAACCTGCTGACAGTTGAGGCACCGTGCTACATGTCCGACAATGTCCATTTTCATCTTTCTCCACCAATAGTGCGCTGTTTCAAATCTTGATACATCTTCGCGGCTCCCGGATGGATAGAATACCGCGAGCTATGGGCCTCTTCTAGAATCAACTCACGAAGGCCATCAACATTGGGCACACATATCCGGCCCCGCATCCTCAATACGCCGTCACTATCAATGGTGACATCTCTAGCATCATCATGCCGAACTCTGTCCCTAAGGACAGCCCAAATGTGGATCATCATACCGGCGCTCACGAATACGATCATATAGAGATGACCGAGACACAAGCCAATACCCGGCCGGGCTCCAAAATATCTAACCTCACTAGCCGATTGGCTAGCACCCGAACATCATAAGCAAATGGCCTCTCCTCACCGGAATATATGCCAAGCTCCCCATACCGACCGCCTTCCGGCTCAAAGCATCGGCCACCACATCGGCCTTCCCCGATGATATAATATAGTAATGTCATAATCCTTCGAGCAACTCTAGCCATCTCCGCTCGTCTCAAATTAAGGTCTTTCTCGTTTGAACAAGTGCCGGAGACTACGATGCTCGGTATACACCTCACATGACACACCGTATAAATAGTGCCTCCAAATTTTCAAGGCATGAACAATGGCGGCTAGCTCCAAATCATGAACAGGATAGTTCTTCTCATGCGGCTTCAACTGCCGAGAAGCATAAGCAATTACCTTTCCTTCCTGCATCAACACACAACCTATCCCCACTCTCGAGGCATCACAATAAACGGTATATGAACCTGAAGCTGATGGCAATACTAACACTGGAGCTGTGGTCAAAGCTGTCTTGAGCTTCTGAAAGCTCTCCTCGCACTCATCCGACCACACGAATGGTGCACCCTTCCGGGTCAATTTAGTCAATGAAGAAGCAATGGATGAAAATCCCTGAACAAACCGACGATAATATCCCGCCAAACCAAGAAAACTCCTGATCTCTGTAGCTGACGTCGGTCTAGGCCAACTCTGCACCGCCTCTATCTTTTTCTGATCAACCTGAATACCATCACGAGACACCACATGTCCCATAAATGCTACGGACTCGAGCCAAAACTCGCACTTGGAGAATTTAGCATATAGCTTCTCCTCCCTCAATCTCTGCAACACAATACTCAAATGCTGAGCATGCTCCTCCTGACTACGGGAGTAGACTAGAATGTCATCAATGAACACAATCACAAATAAATCCAAATAAGGCATGAACACACTGTTCATCAGATGCATAAATGCTGCTGGGGCGTTGGTCAGCCCAAACGACATCACAAGAAACTCATAATGACCATATCGGGTCCTGAATGCAGTCTTCATAATATCCGAGTCCCTGATCTTCAGCTGATGATAGCCTGAACGAAGATCGATCTTAGAAAACACCCTCGCACCCCGTAACTGATCAAACAAATCATCTATGCGCGGTAGAGGGTACTTGTTCTTCACTGTCACTTTGTTCAATTGCCTATAATCAATACACATTCGCATGGAACCATCTTTCTTTTTAACAAATAAAGTTGCTCTTTCAGTTCTTTCAACTCAGCTGGTGCCATCCGATAAGGAGGAATGGATATAGGCTGAGTGCCCGGCACCAAGTCAATGCCAAAATCAATATCCCTGTCCGGCGGCATGCCCGGCAGGTCCGAGGGGAATACATCCGGGAAGTCCCTCAGAACAGGTACAGAATCAATGCTAGGAGACTCAGCTCCCACATCTCTCACAAAAGCTAAGTACAATAAACACCCTTTTTCAACCATCTTCTGAGCTTTTAAGAACGAAATTACACGGCTAGGGACGAAATCGGTCGAACCCCGCCACTCAATCTGAGAAATACCAGGAATGGCCAACGTAATTGTCTTAGCATGACAATCCAATATAGCATGGTACGGAGACAACCAGTCCATACCCAATATAACATCAAAGTCCACCATCCCCAACAATAACAAATCTGCCTGGGTCTCCATACCCCCAATAGATATAACACAGGATCTATAGACATGATCCACAATAATCGTATCACCCACGGGGGTGGATACATGAACAGGTAAATCAAGACTACCACGAGTCGCACCCAAGTGATGTGCAAAATAAGAGGACACGTAAGAATATGTGGACCCTGGATCAAATAGAACAGAGGCATCTTTGTGACAGACATAAATGATACCTGTAATCACAGCATCGGAGGCAACTGCATCACGCCCGTCAGGAAGTGCATAGAACCGTGCCTGGCCTCCACCAGATCTCTCCTCGCCCCTGGGGCGACCACGAGAAGACTGACCTCCACCTCTACTAGACCGAGATGGTGCCGAAGAGGAGGGCTGATCCCTCTGCTGAGTCCCGCCCCTACGTAGTCGAGGGCACCGTCTCCTCATGTGACCAAACTCACCACACTCATAACATGCACCGGTGCTGGAGAAGTATGTGTTGCACTCTGGGCTGGGAGGGCACCAAGTGATGACCGACCCTCTGCTGAAACCCCCGTCGACCACGACCATGCGAACCTCCGCTCTACTCCGGGCGGCCCGAACGAGAAGGTCTAGACGAGCGACCTCTCGCTCCGCCGGAAATGCCCTCGTAGATGGAGCACCACCGAAACCGCTCGAACCACGAGGCCTCTTGGCCTCCCGCTCCTCTCTCTCTCGGCGACGGTCCGCCTCAACGGAGCGTGCCATATCAGCTACCTGCTCAAACGATGATGACAGAACTCGCTCGCTGGTCATAAGAATACGGATAGAGTAGTCGAGGCCATCAATGAACCTCCTGATCCTCTCCCTATCAGTGGGGATCATCCATGTGGCATGCCTAGCCAACTGAGTGAATCTAAGCTCATACTGAGTCACAGACATGTCGCCCTGAATCAACCACTCGAACCGGCGACGTAGCTCCTCGCGACGAGACCGAGGTACATATTTCTCTAGAAAGAGAGTAGAGAACTGCTGCCATGTGAGAGGTGCTGCTCTTGCAGGCCTACGCCTCTCAAACTCCTCCCACCAATCAAATGCGGGACCAGTGAACTGAAATGTAGTAAATGAAACTCCGCCGGACTCAAGAATACCAGCCGTACGCAGCATCTTCTGACACTTATCCAAGAAACCCTGGGCATCCTCGCCCTCAACGCCACTGAAATGGGGTGGCTGAAGTCTACCAAATCTCTTAAGACGACGTTGCTCGTCATCGGGCATAACCTGAATCATATGCTCTGGAGCTGGAGCTGGTGCAGCTGGAGGAATAACCGGTGCAACCACCTGAGCGGGGACCGCCTTTGGCATCTGAAGTCCCTGAACAACCTGCTCAGGTGTGCGAGCTGCAGGTGTCTGCAGACCACCCACTGTCTGAGATGTCGCTGCAGTGCCGGTAGCTGAAACTACCCGAGCCAAACCGGAACACACCGCTAATATCTGAGCAAGAGTCTCCTGAAGACCAGGAATAGCAATAGATATAGTTTGGCCCTGAACTGGGGCTGCTGGAGCATCAACCACTGGGGGCTGCTCCTGAACTAGCACAACAGGTGGGTCAGCTGGCACTGCCTCGACCGCCCTACCTCTAACTCTAGCACGACCGCGCCCACGGCCTCTAACAGGTGGCAATGGAGGTCGTCCACCTCGTCCTGATGCTCGCGTTCTCGCCATCTGCGAGAGAATAGAGTATAGAAGTTCAGTTCTCAGAACAACAAGATCGCACGACAGAGTTCAAGAAAAGTGAAGTTTTCCTAAAGGTTCGCAGCCTCCCGAGGATAAGTACAAGCGTCCCCGTACCGATCCACAAGACTCTACTAACCGGCTCAAGACTCACGAGGCCTAGTAAACCTAGGCTCTGATACCAACTTGTCACGACCCCAAATCCGGTCGTGATGGCGCCCAGCACATTACTAAGCCAGCCTGACCAATCCATATCAACCACGGAGCTAGAAGCTCTCTTTAACCCATTTAAGCAAATTAATTCACGAAATAACAGCAATACATGTAACGAAAACGGGAAACCAAGTCCCATAATACATCAACTCCCATAGACCAAGGGTCAAGAGTCATGAGCCTCTACTGAACATGAGTGTAAAAAGGTTTACAAGATACCAAGTGCGGAAAGGAAAGTCAATACAAAATCAAGACAGTAAGAAGGAATATCGGGTCCTGCGGGCTCTGCAGCTACCTCGAATATCCACAAACGTCGCCTCGCACAGCTACTGGATCACTGCTGAGAGGTACCTGGATCTGCACACAAGGTGCAGGGAGTAAAATGAGTACTGCCAGACTCAGTGGTAATAAACAAGGGTAAGACAACGCAGATAAGAAATCCGCAATAAAGTACTATGTAAAGCTATAATCAGCTACCCTGTCATAGAATCAATCTTCACCTGTACCTGTACCAACAAATACCAATAAATAGCATAACAGCTAGTAGATGTAGCTAAATGCAATGCAATGCATGATATGACCGCTACGCGCGCGTAGCCCGACTCCAATTTTGGGTACCCGTGCTCACTGTGGGGGTTCAGACTCCAGAGGGGCTCCTACAGCCCAAGCACATCTCATAGAGATATTCTCGCGGCGTGCAGTCCGATCCAACATATATCCTGCTGCGGCGTGCAGCCCGATCCACTACTAGTCGGCTAATATGCAGATACAGCCTCGCAGGCTCAAAAGTAGTTTTTGAAAACTCTTTTATCATTTTTCAGTTGGAAAACAGTAATGTCAAGTTCCAGAGATTGGAATTGGCATAATAACAAAAATAGCTGCGGACTAGTAGTAAACTAGCATGTCTATATGATAAGACCATGATAACGATCCTCGCGGGATCCAATAACTGGCTCACGGCCCACATGTATACTCAACCGCCCGAGAAGGGGGTTCCTTGGCTCAAGGGTGGCCATTATCACAATATATATATATGCAACCATCCGAGAAGGAGGTTCGACGGCTCGAGAATAGCCAATAATACAGTATCAACAGGTCGGACTAATATATAGTCTCCAGTTCATGATCGACCCCGCACTCTCAAGAGTGTGCGTGTCTCGCCGCTATACAGCGTCACAAAGTGGTATACCGGGGTTTCGAACCCGCTGGTCATCACCCACATCTATTACTCACCTCAATACGGTGCGACGACTACTCCGCAATGCCCTTGCCACGAGAATCAAGCTCCGCACGCGTAGAATCTGATCAAATACAGTAGAAATACAACAAATTAGGCCAATGGGACGACACCCAATCAATACAACTCAATTTACATCAAAATTCCCAAGGTTGTCAAAACCCGACTTTCGGTACGCTTATCGAAAAATCACAAAAGTCACATATTCGGAACCCTCATCTCAATACGAGTCTAAGCATATCAATTTTACCAAATTCGACTCCATTTGCCCATTCAAAACCTTGATTTTCTAAAGTTCAAGCCTAGGGCTAAATCCTCCATAAATTACCCCAAATTCCTCCATTTTCATGATATAATTGCATAATATTACCAATACTAATCATAGTTTAAGTCCATAGATGATTACCTCATGATTTCCCTTGAATTTCTCTTCAAAATCGCCCAAATCGCCTCTAAAGCCGAGACCTAAAATGTGTGAAATGTTCTGAAATTTTTCTAACTTCTGATACACTTACTTACAGCGATTTTCGCTTCTGCGGAATATTTTCCGCTCCTATGCACCCGTATCCGCGACCAAAGGGTCACTTCAGCGGTTCCAGGCCTGGCCGGCCATTTCCGCTTCTGCGAGCGAAGGGCCGCTTAAGCGGGCCCGCTTCTGCGAAGGAACTTCCGCTTCTGCGGAAACATCCGCCTCTGCGCACCATTGACCGCTTCTGCGGTCTCGCCCAAGCGGTCGAGTGTCCGCTTCTGCGATCACTGGCTCGCACCAGCGACCTCGCTTCAGCGGAATGGCTTCCGCTTCTGCGTAACCAGCCGCTCCTGCGCATCTCGTCCGCTTCTGCGGACACGCTCCTGCGTCCAAAATTCCGCAGGAGCGGAAACAACAGAAGCAGGATCCCAACCTGCAATTCTTCCACAATTTCTCCCGTTTAACCATCCGAAATCACCCGAGGCCCCCGGGACCCCATCCAAACATACCAACACATCTTAATACCTCATTCGAACTTTCTCAAATCCTCAAAACACGTCTAACAACATCAAAACCCATAATTCGCATCGAATTCAAGCCTAAATTCCTTAAAACATTCCAAATTACACATTCAATCAAAAACCCGACCAAACGACGTCCGAATGACCTGAAATTTTGCAGGCACATCCAAAATCACCTAACGGAGCTACCGCAACTGTGTCCGAATTCCATTCCGACCCCCGGATCAAAATCTCACCTACCGTTCGGATTTCGCCAAAATTCAACCTTAGCCAATTCAAGCCTATTTCTACACCGGGCCTCCAAATTCAATTCCGATCGCTCCCCTAAGTCACAAATCACCTCCCGAACTAACCGAATCATCAGAATTCGATTCCGAGCCCTCTAACCAAATAGTCAACTCCGGATTGACTTTCCTTATTCAAGTTTCCTTCACAAAGTCTATATGCCTCATTTTCAATCCAATTCACTCCTAACTCACCCGATAGGCTTTAACACTGATATAAAATCATAAAACATGTCTTTACAACATAACGGGGTGGTAATTCTCGTGACGACGGGCCGGGGCGTCGCGAACGCGATGAAGGATTTGGCCAGGCAGTGAGTTTAATTACAGAACAGAACCAATCGCAGGTTTAATTCCCAAAACCTCCATTTTTGAGTTCCAAGAGAAGAAATTGATGGGAGATTGCTGGGAAATCATCGGGTTTCGTTGGAGGTAAGTTTTGTGGCTTAATTACATCATTTTAACATGAAATCCTTGGTTAAATCCCTTTAAATGGAAGATTAAAGGTGGGTTTGAGCCCTAGGCCTAAATAGAAGAAAAACACTAATTTGAGTGGGCAAATGGAGTCCGATTTTGGTAAATTTTATATGCCTAGACTCGTATCGTGATGAGGATTTTGAATATGTGACTTTCGTGGTTTTTCGACAAGCGCACCGAAAGTCGGGTTTTGGCAACTTTGTCATTTTTGGTGTAAATCGAGTTGTATTGATTGGGTGTCGTCCCATTGGCCTAATTTATTGTATTTCTACTGTATTTGATCAGATTCTATGCGTGCGGAGCTTGATTCTCGTGGCAAGGGCATCGCGGACTAGTCGTCAAGCTGTATTGAGGTGAGTAATAGATGTGGGTGATGACCAGCGGGTTCGAAACCCCGGTATACCACTTTGTGACACTGTATAGCGTCGAGACACGTACTCTCATGTGAGTGCGGGGTCGATTGTGATTGGGGACTATGGCTTAGTCCGACTTGTTGGCACCGTGTTATGATATTGGCTATTCTTGAGCCGTCGAACCTCCTTCTCGGATGGTTGCATACTATATATTGTGATATTGGCCACTCTTGAGCCGAGGAACCCCCTTCTTGGGCGGTTGAGTATACTTGTGGGCCGTGAGCCAGTTATTGGATCCCGCGAGGATCGTTATCATTGTCTTTTCATATTGACATGTTAGTTACTACCAGTCCGTAGCTATTTCTGTTATCATGCTATTTCCAATCTCTGGAACTTGATATTACTGTTTTCCAACTGAAAAATGATAAAAAGGTTTTCAAAACTACTTTTGAGCTTGCGAGGCTGTATTTGCATATTAGCTGACTGGTAGTGGATCGGGCTGCGCGCCGCAGCAGTATATATGTTGGATCGGACTGCACGCCGCAGTGATATTGTGCTTGGGCTGTAGGAGCCCCTCCGGAGTCTGAACCCCCACAGTGAGCACGGGTACCCAAATTGGATCGGGCTACGCGCCGTAGTGGTCATATCATGCATTGCATTGCATTTAGCTACATCTGATAGCTGTTATACTATTTTGCTGGTACTTGTTGGTACAGGTACAGTCGATATTGATTCTGTGACAGGGTATTTGATTACAGCTTTATATAGTGTTTTATTGCGGATTTCTTATCTGCGCTGTCTTACCCCTGTTTATTACCACTGAGTCTGGCAGTACTCATTTTACTCACCGCACCTTGTGTGCAGATCCAGGTACCTCTCAGCTGTGATCTAGTAGCTGTGCGAGGCGACATCGGTAGAATATTCGAGGTAGCTGCAAGGTCCGCAGGACCCGATATTCCTTCTTACTGTCTTTTGATTCTGCATTGACATTTCTTTTCGCACTTGGTATCTTGTAGACCTTTATACACTTATGTTCGGTAGAGGCTCATGACTCTTGACCCTTCGGTCTATGGGAGTTGGTATATTTTGGGACTTGGTTCCCCGCTGTTGGTATATGTATCACTGTTGTTTCATATTTTGATATGCTTAAATAGGATCAAACACTGGACTGGCTAAACTTTAAAAGATTTAGAGTTAGGTAAATAAGTAGTCTAGTCCTGTAAATTAACTATAATACAGAAAATGAAAAGAAAAGAGGCTAAAATTGAAATAAAATTAATACCTAATCTGGCCAAGTCTTAAAGACTGATATAAATACTGGCCAGTAATTAAATAAGAGTTAAAACAGAAAATCTAGACCTGGACAAGGTCGGGTAAATAGCAGTTGCCATTAAGGGTATAATAGGAATAGAAAATGGCATAATTGTGGATTTAATAGAGCCTATAAGGACATTTAAGACATTTAGACCTAGTATTTCTGCAATATTTCACAAAACTAAGGGTATAATAGACCCAAATAAAAGGCAACTCTGTAAATAACCTTAGCAAGTGAGGGTATACTAGTAATACACCTCAAATAGAATCTAATAGAACCTTCCAGCACATGCTGGAAAGCAAATTCAAATCTCAAATGGGTATTGAAGTGTAACAATTGAAAGAATTCAAGGGAGGGAATTAGAAATAACTTTTCAAATTCCCCCCCCCCCCCTAAAATTTTCACCAAATTCTACCTATAAATAGACCTTGTTAGAGCCTGATTAAGGGCTGGATTTTTTGAACGAATTCGGAGATATACCAATATAGATACATAGAACATTTCTGCTTGGGGTTAGTCGAAGCTATATTCTGAAGCTGTAGGAAATCTCTGGCTGTTTTATTGGTTTTTCTACTGTCTTTTGCTGGATATTGCTTTGCTGTTTCTGGGATTCAAATTTGATTGCTGAGATTCATTTGTGTTGTTGTGATTCAATCTTTTCCATTGTTGTTGCATTGTTCGTTGTGATCTACCTGCTATCTTCTGCCTTCATCTCCCTTAGACTCATTGGTTTTTTATTGCTGAATCAGGTACACGGCTTGAACCATGTAATTGCAAATTGAAGTTGAAGAAATAGACTATCTATTTGTTACAAGTTTTGTTACTGATTTCTGGATTTAGCTGTTGTAGTTTGATTATAACTTAGCTAAAATTGTAATTTGATAGGAAATGTTGTATAACTAACTCATATGAGACAAGGATAAACCTGGAACAATGTAATAGTGTAGTAAGTATATTAGTATAGTAGTGATAATCATAATCACTTAGATAATTAAAATAGGTTAATCTGCCATTTCATCTAGTAGATATGTTATCATTATTTTATGTATTGCTATTATTCTTATTGTGACGACCCAGCCCGTCGTCACGGGAATTACCACCCCGTTATGTTGTAATTACATGTTTTATGCTTTTATATCAGTGTTAGAATCTATCGGGTGAGTTAGGAGTGAATTGGATTGAAAATGAGGCATATAGCCTTTTAGAAGGAAACTTGAATATGGAAAGTCAACCCGGAGTTGACTATTTAGTTAGAGGGCTCGGAATCGGATTCTGATGATTCGGTTAGTTCCAGGAGGTGATTTGTGACTTAGGGGAGCAATCGGAATTGAATTTAGAGGTCCGGTGTAGAAATAGGCTTGAATTGGCTAAGATTGAATTTTGGCGAAATCCGAACGGTAGGTGAGATTTTGATCCGGGGGTCGGAATGGAATTCCGACAATTCTTGTAGCTTTGTTATGTGATTTTGGATATGTCCGCAAAATTTCAGGTCATTCGGACGTCGTTTGGTCGGGTTTTTGATCGAATGTTAGTTTCGGAAATTTTGAAGAAACTTAGGCTTGAATCCGTGTGTAATTGGTGATTTTGATGTTTAGGATGGTGTTTTTATGCTTGAAACAAGTTTGTATCGTGTTTTGGGACTGGTTGGTGTTATTGGTCGGGGTCCCGGGGGTCTCGGGCGTGATTCGGATACCCAACGGGTCATTTTTGGAAGATTTTTGCCGTTTTGAGCATAAATGTAATGATCCAAAGGTCTATTTTTAGTTCTAGAGATTCAAATTTGATTTTGAGACTTCGAGAATTTAGATAATGAATTATAGGACTGATCTGGAAAGTTTGGTCTAATTTCATCAAGTCGTGATTGGGTTTTTGACGCGAAATGTGAATTAATTGTTTAACAAGAAAGATTGATGTTGCACTGAGAAAATGAGATCCAAAGTCATTTTTGTTTGAACCACTGGATCCGTATCAAAATTACGGAGCCATAGGAAAAAGAATCGTCAAATTCCGAGTTCGTATGATTGAGTTATAGCATTTTTAGTGAAATAAAAAGTTGCTGCAATTTTCTGGGGCAAATGTGGTATTTTCTCTTCTTCGATGAACAGTACCAGCAGAAGCGGGTGAACAGTGATTTTTCGCTTCTGCGATGAACAGTGCCGCAGAAGCAGTGAACACTGAAATCGCACCTGCGGTGAACAGTAACCGCAGATGCGAAAATCGCTGGGCTTTTAATTGGGGCAGTCCGAGAGTTTCTTCATTTTTGGAGCTAGGGAGCTCGGATTGAAGCGATTTTCGAAGCGATTTTCACCATATGGATGGAGGTAAGTGTTCTATATCCAAAAGTGATTATATTCAATGAGTCCATGGTTATTTTTCATCAAGTATTAGTGAATCAAATGGAAGAAATTGGAGAAAATTTGTAAACTTTTCAAAAACGAAAATTTAGGATTTGAAGGGTCATTTGTGGTCCGATTTGGGAGTTCTTGATATGTACGGACTTGTATCGAGATGAGGGTTCCGAATATGTGACTTTTGTAATTTTTCGAGAAGCGTACCGAAAGTCGGGTTTTGACAACTTTGGGAATTTTGATGTAAATTGAGTTGTTTTGATTGGGTGTCGTCCCATTGGCCTAATTTGTTGTGTTTCTACTGTATTTGATCAGATTCTACGCGTGCGGAGCTTGATTCTCGTGGCAAGGGCATTGCGGAGTAGTCGTCGTGCTGTATTGAGGTGAGTAATAGATGTGGGTGATGACCAGCGGGTTCGAAACCCCGGTATACCACTTTGTGACGCTCTATAGCGGTGAGACACGTACTCTCATGTGAGTGCGGGGTCGATTGTGATTGGGGACTATGGCTTAGTCCGACTTGTTGGCATTGTGTTATGATATTGGCTATTCTTGAGCCGTCGAACCTCCTTCTCGGATGGTTGCATACTATATATTGTGATATCGGCCACTCTTGAGCCGAGGAACCCCCTTCTTGGGCGGTTGAGTATACTTGTGGGCCGTGAGCCAGTTATTGGATCCCGCGAGGATCGTTATTATTGTCTTATCATATTGACATGTTAGTTACTACCGGTCCGTAGCTATTTCTGTTATCATGCTATTTCTAATCTCTGGAACTTGATATTAGTGCTTTCCAACTGAAAATGATAAAAAGGTTTTCAAAACTACTTTTGAGCCTGCGAGGCTGTATTTGCATATTAGCTGACTGGTAGTGGATCGGGCTGCACGCCGCAGCGGTATATATGTTGGATCGGACTACACACCGCAGTAATATTGTGCTTGAACTGTAGGAGCCCCTCCGGAGTCTGAACCCCCATAGTGAGCACGGGTACCCAAATTGGATCGGGCTACGCGCCGTAGCGGTCATATCATGCATTGCATTGCATTTAGCTACATCCGATAGTTGTTATACTTATTTTGCTTGGTATTTGTTGAGTACGAGTACGAGTTGATATTGATTCCGTGATAGGGTATTTGATTACAGCTTTACATAGTGTTTTATTGCGGATTTCTTATCTGCGCTGTCTTACCCCTATTTATTACCACTGAGTCTGGCAGTACTCATTTTACTTCCTGCACCTTGTGTGTAGATCCAGGTACCTCTCAGCAGTGATCCAGTAGCTGTGCGAGGCGACATCTGTAGGATATTCGAGGTAGCTGCCGAGTCCGCAGGACCCGATATTCCTTCTTACTGACTTTTGATTCTGTATTGATGTTTCTTTCCGTACTTGGTATTTTGTAAACCATTATATACTTATGTTCAGTAGAGGCTCATGACTCTTGACCCTACGGTATACGGGAGTTGGTATATTTTGGGACTTGGTTCCCCGTTTTCGATATATGTTTCATTATTGTTTGGTATTTTGATATGCTTAAATGGGATAAAGCGAGCTTCCAGCTCCGTCGTTGTTATTGATCGGTCAGGCTGGCCTAGCAATGTGTTGGGCGCCATCACGGCCGGATTTGGGGTCGTGACAATTTTCTGGGTAATCAAGATTCTTATACATACTATTTAATCCTATAGATAGAGTCTTGTGGATCGGTACGGGGACGCCTGTACTTATCATCGGGAGGCTTCGAACCTTTAGGAAACACTTCACATTTCTTGGAATTCTTGTCGTGCGCACTTGATTCGGCTTGGGATATAATTTTTGAAATTCCTTCCACACGTCTGTGTACGCATCGAGCGCTCAGTAATGTAATTGCCTTATGGCTTGTGATTTCCTCGAACGAGTGGCGAGATTTAATCTCTGTGAGTTCATGTTGGGCCAGTCAGGATGACTTGAGGCTGGACCTTATCTATGACTTGAGCATCGAGGTGTTGATTTTTTTTGAGTGGTGGCAATAGATAATGTACTGAGGGTTTGAAATCCCGTATTTTTGCACTATACAGTGCTGTGCTGAGATGGAATATACGTCATGTGACAAGCGTGGTGGTATTATGACTGGGGATTGGACTTGATCCTTCCCAATTGATAAATTACTGTGTAAAGTGACTGAGACTCGGGCTTATATCTATGTACTTGGGCTAGTAGCCATGTTTGGGGCCTTGTGCCGATCTGTAGAGTATTAGGGAGGCTTACTAATGGATGAGCTGTTAATTGTTCGACTCTTATCTAAACTGTTGTGTAGCCCCGAGCTATGGGCGTGGTGAATATTTGTCATATCTCGTAATTGGAAGGTAAAATGCCTTATGTGTAGTGGAACAAGTTTAAACTCAGGAAGACTAAAGTGAATTTTGCTATGTGTATCCTGGTGGAAGGTATTGTGATGAAATTCTAAATTGAGAAGAAGTAGGAGGGTTGATCCTCATGTGTAATTGAAAGGTATTTGATATGTGTTATGATTCGAGCAGGTACAGCGCATGTTCAAGTATAAATTGTGATAATATGATTCGTATAGTATTGAGATTTAATGTTGTTGAAATACATTGTGATATCTTGTTGAGTTGTGGATGTATTGTTAGAATGGTTTGGTGATTCTCTGACAGGTGGATAGGCCAATTTACAAAGGAAACTCTGCCGAAATGTTTGGAAAATTTGGGACTTAGAAAAGATTTTTGTTACCTAAAGAGTGGGCGTAACTGTTGTGTGTGAATGAATGCAAGAATTGCAAAAGAATTAATATTTCTGATGATTCGAACCTCCGCCGAAGCTTGTAAATGACTTGAGTTTAATCTAACTAGAACTTTGTTACATCATTTGAGTAAGAAGGCTATGAGTGGCTAAAAGTGCTTTGATGTATGACTCCGAGCTAAGTTGGGGAGGTTGTTATTGATTAACTGATTGCACTGTCGTGTGCTGTGTTGATTCTGTCTCTAGGTATGATGGGGAATCTTGATAAAGGTAATGGTGCTTCGTAGACGTGAAGAAATACTAGGATGTTGTGAACTTATGTTGGTAAAGAATGTTCGGTGTATAGAAAAGAAAGATAGCTAATTGTATCCGTATATAATCATGATCTGCAGTGTCAGAGTTCTAACAAGGCACGAGTGGTTCTGTTCAATAAGACAGTTGAATTACATCTGAATAAGGGTGAATGACGCCCGAGAGAATTGTTTTACGGTGTTCAAAATTTTGCTTGTAACAATCAGGTGTCTTAAGATTGTGCATGTGGCTAAAGACACTAGTTTCGTTAGAAGAGATCAAGATTTGAGTTATATTATGTGAATGATGGGATTCTATGTATCCGTATCGAAAGGTAATGATACTAATTCAAAAATCGCATGAAGTTCTTCAAAACAAGTATTGTAGAATGTGGTACTCCTGGGAAACATTGAGAGTGGCCTATGGGTTTTAGACCGTGTGGTCTTATGTACGAGTCTCGTGTGGTAACATGAGTTGAGTCATGGTAGTGCTACAGTAAAGGCTAATACTAAGTTAAAGATGGTTCAGAAAAGAAATTGAGTAAATGGAGCAACTTGTTAATAAACCGAAGCGGAATGATAAGGAATACGATTAATTCCTGGTATGTGTTTGAAGTAATGAGTCTTGCAGATATTGTGCAACAAAGCTCTTGAGCGCCGGCAGTTGTGTAACTTGATATGGGTATAAGGACTCAGTCCTGGCAGTTTAACTTATGCAATGTAATTGGGAGAAAGAGTTTATGATGTGTTTTACTGTGGTTTGAAAATGAGTGTATTTCCTGTTGGTATGTAAGGCTTGGAATGTGTAATGAGTTTTCTCTATATGGGATCATGAAAGTTCTTGACTAGTTGAGTGCGCCGATGTTTGCGGCGTAGGAAAGGAATATGAATTTCCATGCTATCTTAGTGTGGTGTGGCATATGCGATGTGTGATAGAAAGTTGATGATGGCATAGTGAAATTTCTGAATGGCTTTTGTGGTATGAATGGACGCTTGATGTGCGTTATGTATCTGTACAGTGGAGTACGGGATCAGGCATTGTGATTCATGTGTTATAGATGTGTTGGAGACTTGAAGTTCTCGTTAGTCCACCTATGCAGTGGTTGTATATCATGTGTATCGACACCGTTTGGTGATTATTAAAAATCGGAAGCTCTAGTGGCTTTCTCTCTCAACTTGATATGACGAATTCGGATTATGATACTTGATTGCTGACTGGTTGTCATGGGGTCAGGTTGTCTAGACTAAGGTGATATGGTGTCACGATGGTGTGGCGCAAATTGTGTAGCAGAGTGCATCAAAGTATGCTCCAGCGGGGTAGTTGTACCTCGGGACCAGCAGACGGCTGGTGGGTATTGCTTTGTCGGTTGGGCCTTCGTGGCGGATATCAGTGCAGAGGTTTCTATCGTTGATTTGGTTCTGGTATTGAGTAACTTTGTCGGATACGTTTCTTGTGGCCGAACTTGAGGCTATATATGTTTACCATAATGAGCAATTTGACTCGACGCGCATTTCTTTGGCGAGGGTTCTATATGGATCGGGTGGCGCGCCGCCACAGGTACTGTTATTTGGATCGGGTGGCACGCCGCCACGGGTATGTCATTGGAGCGGGTTGCACGCCGCAATAGTGTAATGTGAAAATAGAGTTAGTTATATATTACCTGGTATACAATACTTCCTAGCTTCTGAGGAAAAGTCCGTATTGAGTATCGCTCGGCGAATGGCACATCGGTTGTGTCCTTTCAGGATTTGATAGCATATGTTAATTGTTTCACCGTGGGTGAGGTTGATTGCTTGGGTTTAGACCTAGATCTGTGCGTGGCTGGCCTTTTTGAGCTTGGTAACTTGAGGTGCTTCATGAGTAATGGTGTTTGGATAGAATCATGAATTGTGGCAAGGCCACGTGATGTTATGACCTCTCGATGAGGATTCAGGTACTCTATTTCTATAATGCGAGACGCGATCTCATTTCTAAGTTATGAGGGTATAGAGGAATTGTTACAACTCTTTTATTTGAGTCGGTTGTCGTGATTTGAGTATGTTCAGACGTTTTTATTGGAGCCTGTGTTGTGCTTGTCATGGCTTAGGCCGGTGTTGAGGTGTCATATCACCAGTGCGGTGTGTTATAATCGAAATAATCGTTGGAGCCAATAATGAGTGTGAGTATATGTGATTTCAGTTGGTTAGAAAGGTAATATCGAGGTTCGGCTCCGAAATCTATTGTGGTATCGGTTAAAAAGGGAAATGGATTCATGAATGGTTGACCTGAGAGATGGGTTCGATATATCGCGTGTTCGGTTGCCGTGGGCAGTATATGAAGGTGTTGGACTAAGACTTTAGCTAATGAGAAAGGTTCTTTCTGCTAGTATTTGGTTATTGTGGCCGGTTGTTGTGATTAGAGACTATCATCTCGAGTGATTGGGTTATTGATACATCATATGATCTCGCCCGAAGTAGTGAGTATGGGTTATTGCAGTGGATTCGAGTGTATCCTGAGTATAGGCATGGGATTAGCATTTGGCATATGATTTCAGAAAGTGCAATGTGGTTTATGGTTCAGATGGTCTGTGAAATTTCAGCTATATGGTGTTTTCGGACTTATGTGAGATAGGGTGACGTATGATCGCCCGAATATATGCTTGGTAAGGTCATTCAGCTATTGGGTTGCTTCTAGTACAACTCTGGGTCCGCTCGAGGACGAGCGTTTGCTTAAGTTGGGGAGAATGTGACGACCCGGCCCGTCGTCACGGGAATTACCACCCCGTTATGTTGTAATTACATGTTTTATGCTTTCATATTCAGTGTTAGAGTCTATCGGGTGAGTTAGGAGTGAATTGGATTGAAAATGAGGCATATAGCCTTTTAGAAGGAAACTTGAATATGGAAAGTCAACCCGAAGTTGACTATTTAGTTAGAGGGCTCGGAATCGGATTCTGATGATTCAGTTAGTTCCAGGAGGTGATTTGTGACTTAGGGGAGCAATCGGAATTGAATTTAGAGGTCCGGTGTAGAAATAGGCTTGAATTGGCTAAGATTGAATTTTGGCGAAATCCGAACGGTAGGTGAGATTTTGATCCGGGGGTCGGAATGGAATTCCGACAATTCCTGTAGCTTCGTTATGTGATTTTGGATATGTCCGCAAAATTTCAGGTCATTCGGACCTCGTTTGGTCGGGTTTTTGATCGAATGTTAGTTTCGGAAATTTTGAAGAAACTTAGGCTTGAATCCGTGTGTAATAGGTGATTTTGATGTTTAGGATGGTGTTTTTATGCTTGAAACAAGTTTGTATCGTGTTTTGGGACTGGTTGGTGTTATTGGTCGGGGTCCCGGGGGTCTCGGGCGTGATTCGGATGCCCAACGGGTCATTTTTGGAAGATTTTTGCCATTTTGAGCATAAATGTAATGATCCAAAGGTCTATTTTTAGTTCTAGAGATTCAAATTTGATTTCGAGACTTCGAGAATTTAGATAATGAATTATAGGACTGATCTGGAAAGTTTGGTCTAATTTCATCAAGTCGTGATTGGGTTTTTGACGCGAAATATGAATTAATTGTTTAACAAGAAAAATTGATGTTGCACTGAGCAAATGAGATCCAAATTCAGTTTTGTTTGAACCACTGGATCCGTATCAAAATTACGGAGCCATAGGAAAATGAATCGTCAAATTCCGAGTTCGTATGATTGAGTTATAGCATTTTTAGTGAAATAAAAAGCTGCTGCAATTTTCTGGGGCAAATCTGTGATTTTCGCTTCTGCGATGAACAGTACCCGCAGAAGCGGGTGAACAGTGACTTTTCGCTTCTGCGATGAACAGTGCCACAGAAGCGATGAACAGTAAATCGCACCTGCGGTGAACAGTAACCGCAGATGCGAAAATCGCTGGGCTTTTAGTTGGGGCAGTTCGAGAGTTTCTTCATTTTTGGAGCTAGGGAGCTCGGATTGAAGCGATTTTCGAAGCGATTTTCACCATATGGATGGGGGTAAGTGTTCTATATCCAAAAGTGATTATATTCAATGATTCCATGGTTATTTTTCATCAAGTATTAGTGAATCAAATGGAAGAAATTGGAGAAAATTTGTAAACTTTTCAATAACGAAAATTTAGGATTTGAAGGGTCATTTGTGGTCCGATTTGGGAGTTCTTGATATGTACGGACTCGTATCGAGATGAGGGTTCCGAATATGTAACTTTCGTAATTTTTCGAGAAGCGTACCGAAAGTCGGGTTTTGGCAACTTTGGGAATTTTGATGTAAATTGAGTTGTTTTGACTGGGTATCATTCCATTGGTCTAATTTGATGTGTATTTACTATATTTGATCCGATTCTACGCGTGCGGAGCTTGATTCTCGTGGCAAGAGCATTGCGGAGTAGTCGTCGCGCCGTATTGAGGTGAGTAATAGATGTGGGTGATGACAAGCGGGTTCGAAACCCCGGTATACCACTTTGTGACGCTGTATAGCGGCGAGACACGTACTCTCTTGTGAGTGCGGGGTCGATTGTGATTGGGGACTATGGCTTAGTCCGACTTGTTGGCACTGTGTTATGATATTGGCTATTCTTGAGCCGTCGAACCTCTTTCTCGGATGGTTGCATACTATATTGCGATATTGGCTACTCTTGAGCCGTTGAACCTCCTTCTTGGACGGTTGAGTATACTTGTGGGCTGTGAGCCAGTTATTGGATCCCGCGACCCTGAAAGGACAATCCTATACTAATTGAGACAGGGTCGAGGACCCGTTAGGAGGTATTATATACATATATATATAAATATTGGATCGGGCTGCACGCCGCAGCAGTATATATATTGGATCTGGCTCCACGCCGCAGCAGTATACATATTGGATCGGGCTGTACGCCGCAGCGGTATATATATTGGATCGGGCTGCACGCCGCAGCAGTATATATGCTGTAGGAGCCCCTCCGGAGTCTGAACCCCCACAGTGAGCACAGGTACCCAAATTGGATCGGGCTACACGCCGTAGCGGTCATATCATGCATTGCATTGCATTTAGCTACATCCGATAGTTGTTATACTGTTTTGCTGGTACTTGTTGGTACAGGTACAATTGATATTGATTCTGTGACAGGGTATTTGATGACAGCTTTACATAGTGCTTTATTATGGATTTCTTATCTGCGCTGTCTTACCCTTGTTTATTACCACTGAGTCTGGCAGTACTCATTTTACTCCCTGCACCTTGTGTGCAGATCCAGGTACCTCTCAGCAGTGATCCAGTAGCTGTGCGAGGCGACATCCGTAGGATATTCGAGGTAGCTGCAGAGTCCGCAGGACCCGATATTCCTTCTTACTGTGAATAGGTTAATAATTAAATCTGATACAAAGTAAATCTGCAAACAAGTAAATAATTAAAGACATTAATATGCAGTAGTTAGTTTAAATCGGAATTAATTAGATTAATCTGAACAATATTAGTAGTAAATGAAACACTGCGGTTAAAATGAAGTCACATATCACATGTTAATATAGTTTAATGTTTAATCATTTAGTTAGTTCTCTGAAATCCGCAAGTAATTGAGATTAGCATGTTATTAATAATATTAATTAGCTTTAGATATTAAGTAATTAAATTCAGTAGTTAAAATAGCTGTCAAACACGAAAACAAAAACAACCAGTTAATTAGATTTCATTCACACGAGACATTTAAAGTTTGAACTCATTATTGTAGTTTCTGTATTTCATTTCATCTCATGGAATAAAATAGTTTAAGTTCCAATTATCTTCTGAATATTGATCCTTCGTGTACACAATGAGTTTTGATTTCTATTACTCTTTTCTTATTATGTCTGATCTGGGCCTAACAAGTTGCGAAGGCCCAGAATTATGTGAAAACGTCATTGGGCTTCTGCTGAATATGTTTCACCGTGTTCCTGGGTTTTCAATACCCAGGAATGTAAATTGATATGTAGCAAGCCCAAAGTCCAGGCCCGTATAAATAGAAATAAGACCTGGACTTAAAATTTGAAAACAATGAATTAGGGGAAAAACCAAAAATAGAAAAATGTAGTATATGAATATTAGGACTGGACTGTAAAATTAAATTGGGATGAGCCTCGCATTGAAAACAAAACAGCGGGGCCCCCAAATAAACGAATAAGTTATAGACTTGGGAAGGTTGCTAGATAATTTCACAACCTTTCAAAAATATTAAAGAAGCCGATAGACGATTTAGGCACGACTTAAAATATACTTTCCCTAATACGAGTGCCCATTTGATGTGACTCAAATCGTAAATCCCGGTGAAGCCGAAATGTGTTAAAGGTCACAGGCGTACTGGTTGCAGTGTGACTCGAAATACGTTTTCGCAACGTCGCAATTCGTAAAATATTAAAGTTGAAACACGTACATATTGTTAAAAGGCATGTAATAAGTCATATAAAACCAAGAATGACAGTTGAGTGACCGTGCTAAAACCACGGATCCGGGAGTGCCTAACACCTTCTCCCAGGTTAACATAATTTCTTATCCGGATTTCTCGTTGCACGGACTAATAAAAAATAGAGCGAACTTCCTCGAATTTGGGATTAATCGGTGACTTGGGACACCATTATTTTCCCAAGTGGCGACTCTGAAACTGTAAATAAAATCCCAAACCGATTGTCCTTTATTTGAAAAAACTCATTCCTCGTTGTTATTATATCCTTCCCGGGGTATTCATAATATAAAGGTATACCTTATTCTCTTGATAGGGGAAATAAAAAAGTTTGATAAGTGTGTTACAATTGTGTGACAGAGGTAACCTTATGGCTTTTACCTCCACAAATGCTTTGTGATTAATCTTATCACTGACAAGATTGTTTTGCAGGAAAAAAGAGTTAACAATATTTACATTGTAGATTTGTCAACTCTTTCAGAAAATGAACTCATTTGCTTAAGTGTGTTAGTTAATGATCCCCTCCTATGGCACAAAAGACTTGGTCATTCCAGTCTAAATAAGCTAAACAAATTAGTCTCCAAGGACTTGGTTGTAGGTTTACCTAATATCAAGTTCATGGAAGACAAAGTTTGTGAAGCTTGTGCAAGAGGGAAGCAGGTGAGATCATCCTTTAAACCTAAGAAAATGGTAAGTACTACCAAGACATTGGAACGGGTTCATATGGATCTATGTGGTCCAATGCGAGCCATGAGTAGAGGTGGTAAAAGATATGTAGTGGTGCTAGTTGATGATTATTCTAGATTTACTTGGGTGTTGTTTCTAACTTCTAAAGATGAAGCATTTGAAATGTTCACTGCTTTTGTTAGGAAAACCCCGAAACAATTAGGAAATCAACTTGCATCTATTAGGTTTGATCATGGAACTGAATTTGAAAATGCAACGTTCGTTGAATTTTGTTATGAAAATGGAATAGATCGTAACTTCTCTACCCCTAGGACTCCACAACAAAATGGAGTAGTAGAAAGTAAAAATAGAACTCTTGAGGATATGGCTAGAACAATGTTACTATCTAGCAAATTACCTCACAACTTCTGGGCAGAAGGTGTAAACACTGCATATTACATCATCAATAGATGCATAACCAGAACTTTAGTAGATAAGACTCCCTATGAGTTACTTAAAGGGAGAAAAAAAAATATATCCCATCTTAGGGCCTTTGGTTGCAACTGCTATGTGCACAATAATGGAAAAGACTCTTTAGGAATGTTTGATCCCAGAAGTGATGAGGGAGTATTCCTAGGTTATTCTTCACATAGTAAAGCTTATAAAGTTATTAATAAAAGAACATTGGTTGTAGAAGAAAGTGTGCATGTAGTATTTTATGAAACTAACATTCTTTCTAAGAGATAGGAACATGAAGATGAAGCCATTTGACTGGTCAAAGACTTGGCTGAAGCATCAGTTCAAGTCAAAGTGACACCTACTGAAGGAACAGGTGATGGACCAGGTTCTTCTTTAAAGGGCAACCTGACGGGGGGAACAAGTCAAAGAGGAATTGAAATAAACTCCTTGAAGGAACATGTTCATGAACCTTTTCCTCATTAAATGGCTTAAACATCCAGCAGAATCCAGTTAATTGTAAAACCTCACAAGTATCAAAGTTCTTATCCCATTAAGAACATTCTCACTGATCCAACATCTGGAGTCAAAACTAGATCACAGTTAAAGAATCTATGTGTTTTTTATACTTTCTTATCTATCATTGAACCTAAAAATATTGTTGAGGCTTTGCAAGATCCATATTGGGTGAATATAATGTAGGATAAACTAAACCAGTTTGAAAAAAGTCAAGTTTGGCACCTAGTTCTAAGATCCAAGGGCAGATCAGTCATTGGTACTAAATGGGTCTTTAGGAACAAACTGGATGAAGATGGAACTGTCACAAGGAACAAGACAGGGTTGGTGGTTCATGGTTACAGCCAAGAAGAAGGAATAGACTATGATGAGACATTTTCTCCAGTTGCAAGACTTGAGGCAATCAGACTTCTCATAGCCTTTGCAGCACATATGGAGTTCACTCTTCATCAAATGGATGTCAAAAGTACCTCTAAATGGCTACTTAAAGAAACAAATGTTTGTGAAACAACCCCCAGGGTTTGAAAGTAAAGAATGTCCTGAACATGTGTACAAGCTGGATAAGGCTCTCTATGGACTCAAACAGGTACCAAGAGCATGGTATGAAAGACTGTCAAAGTTCCTACTGGAGCATAGGTACAAGAGAGGTTAAATAGATAGTACCTTATTCTTAAGGGAAAAAGGTAAGGACCTTCTTGTTGTACAAATTTATGTTGATGACATAATCTTTGGGTCTACCACTAACAAGCTAAGCAAAGATTTTGCAAAACTAATAGGAAGTGGGTTTGAATTGAGCATGATGGGTGAGCTTAATTTCTTATTAGGGTTGCAGATCAAACAAAGTCAAAGTGGAACCATGATTCATCAGTAGAAGTATACAAAAGAACTAATCAAGAAGTTTAAAATGGAGGATTCTAAAGAAATAGATACACCTATTGCAACTTCCACTAAATTAGATATTGATGAACCTGGTTCATCGGTTTATCAGATGTTGTATTGAGGTATGATGGTTCACTCTTGTATCTTACTGCTAGTAGACCTGACATCGTTTTTAGTGTAGGTCTATGTGCTCGTTTTCAAGCAAATTAAAAAGAGTCTCACTTGACTGCTAACAAGAGATATCTTAAAGGCACTACTGAATTGTGTCTTTGCTGCCCTAAAAGTAGTAATGTAAATCTAGTAGGATATGTTGATGCTAACTATGCAGGTTTCCTAGTGGATAGAAAAAGCACCTCAGGTATGGCACACATCCTTGGTTCATGCCTTCTATCATGTGCTACCAAGAAGTAAAATTCAGTAGCCCTATCTACTCCTGAAGCTGAGTATATGGCTGCAACTTCTTGTTGTGCTCAATTACTATGGATTAAATAATAATTAGTAGATTTTGGAATAGGAGTGGGATGCATTCCAATATTTTGTGATAACACTAGTGCTATAAGTATGACAAAGAACCATGTTCATCATAAAAGGACCAAGCATATAGATGTTAGACACTACTTCTTGAGAGATAATTATGAGAAAGGATTAATCTCAATAGAATTTTGTGCTACTGATAAACAAATAGTTGACATATTCACCAAAGCACTGAATAGGAAAACGTTCAAAGGAACATATTGGAATTAGGGATGATTAAGATCACCTAAAAAGGAACTAGTTTAGAATGCAATGAAAAAAGGGAAATGAAAAAAAATCACATTTTTGGTTAAAGTTATGACTTTATGTAAATATCTAGACTAATTATTATTTAGTCTCATACTCTAATCAGTATACTCATGTGACGTGTGTTTATATTAATTCATTGATCTCTTACAAAGTTTTTTTCTATTCTGATATATGAGGCATAATCAAGAGAAGTTCTACTTGAAGAACCTGGTTCATTAGTATATACTCATGAGAAAAGGTCAGGTATGTTTCTATACTTTGCACAATTACAAAAATAATTATTCCAATTATGAGCAGAAGTCCTATTCTAACCAAAATCCTAAAAATATAACCGTCGAGCATTGAACCAGTTTCATTATCCTAGAATTCTAAAGAAAATGGGACTATTTTCTAAAACCTAGCGTCGTCCATTTATCACTCAAAGACTTGAGTCCTAATAGGGTTAGACTCATGATTGACCACTGCAAAAAGGCAGTCGTTACTGCACCTCATCATACTCTACTTTAAATACACCTCACATAATCCTACTTTAGTCCATAACCGTCATTAAGATCTAAACCTCTTATCATCATCCCTCTCTCTAAAATCTCCAAAATCCCCAAAATTCTCCTAAAATTCTTCAACATGACTAATCCTCAAGAAAATCAACTTCCCCATCTGTATCTCCCAACACATCCTTATCTGCACCCCCCAGTGACAACCCTAAACCCAGAGTATGTCGGCAAAGATGTTGGCAAGAAAGACTATAGCTATTGGTGCTCTAAGAACGGCTCTAAATGAAAAATTGGGAGCCAACCAGAAAAAGGAGAGCTCTGAAAAGGAATCATCTGACTCGAGTTCTGAGTCTGAAGCGCTTTTATTTCTGCAAGCGATGAAGAAGAACGTGGGTCTTCTAACTCGGACAAGAATCAAGAAAACCCTAGGGAGGTAAATACATGCTATGTTTTTCTGATGTAATTGAGAAAGTGGACAATATATTTGTGTTGGTGGGTTCTGTAAAGATGTAAATGAGGGAGTGTCAAGTAGAAAGGGAAAGAAAAACAAAGATAAAATTCTTGCCATTTATGGAGAAATAGAGGAGAGTGGCAACAAGCCAAGGGGAAGTGAAACTGGGGAGGCTGCTGAAGGCTTTGTACACCTGAGTGAATAACAAGATGAACCTTGTTCATCTGTGGAAGAAACATTGGCTGACATTCTGAAGAAGGTTGGAGCAAGCTATGATCCCAAGAAGCGCAAAGCTTCTTCTCAAAAGGATCCAACTGCTTTTAAGCCAACAAAGAAGAGCAATGTGTCATCTCCTAAGTCTACTGATCCTTCAGTACTAAAGGTGAGAGCTACTAGAAGCAGGGTAAAGCAAAGTGAGGTTGCGTTGTAGAAAGCCTTGGAGGCAAGCAAGAAAAAGAAGAAAGGAAAAGGGAAAAGCTAAAATTATGGAATGTTCTGTGGCTACAGAAGAAGAGGAGGGGGAGATGGAATTGGTCCATCAAGAGAGAGGTACAACTGAGAAGGCTCCCACTCCTATACCAAAAAGACCCAAGACTTCTACCAAGAAGTCTTTAGAATCTGTATCTGTTGAACCCTCCCTGGCAAAAGAAACCAGGTCCGTAGTCAAAGGAAAACAAGTGAAAGTTCCTGAAGAAGAAGAAGCATGGAGTGGAGAGGAAGAATATGAGGAATCTGAAAAAGAACAAGACATATTTGTCCTTTTTGGCAGGAGAAAGATCTTGAAAGGAAGAATTCTGAAAGATCTGGAAGAGCCAGGCATGAAAATATTGGTTGATGCCCTGGATGCATAGGGGTGGAAGGACATGGTTCTTCAACTGGATGGCAGGCTGGCAAGAAAAGAGCTGATAGAGTTTATGGCAAATGCCACAGTGATGAATGGGGCTGTTACCAGCTTGGTGAGGGCAGTAGAGGTGAAGTTTAATGCACCTAAGTTGGGAAGAACTCTAGACATACCCTGTGAGGGATATGATGACTATACTAGGCAAAGATGGCCTTGTCTAGATTCTCTCCCTTCTGCTCTCCAAATCACCAAAAATTTCTATGACACCGAATCTGTTGAAGAAGTGCCTGAGGCTAGGTTTGTGCAAATGAGTGAGATAAAGCCTACGCACAAGGTGCTCTTTGAGTTTGTGAACAACTGTTTGCTGCCCAGATAGGAGAGAAGGCACACTACAAATTATATGTACCTGGTCCTTTTGGAGTGTCTTGTGAGAGGAAAGCAGATTAATTGTCCTGCTTCTATTGTCAAGCTGCTGGATAGAGTCATCGATGGCTCCTAGGCCCATGCCATACCTTATGGGTTTATGGCTTCCAGCAAAGAGCACTTTGGAATCAAAACTTTGCAGGTTTGTGACTATCTGCTAAGTGTAACCCCAGGTAAACCTGGTTCATCCTTGAAGACTCTTCTTAACAGCAAAGTTAGGCCATTAGTTCTAAAGTGTGGAACGAAAGATGCAGAAATTGCTAGGCTCCAGGCTCGCATTGCTGAACTAGAAAGTGAAAGAAATAGCCTCAAAACTGAGCTAGCAAAGGAAAAAGGAAAGAGTTAAGGGATGCTCCAAACGGTGCTCAATCTTCTTCAATCCCAACCCTCTAGTTCCTCAAAGCCCTAGAACCAGTTTAGAAACCCCCTCAGTGACCCAGATTTAGGACTTTTCTCTATTGTTTTTTTGCTCATGGTTGTATGTTTGTTTTTCTTTTTGTGGTCTGTTTTGTAGAAACACCTACTAATCAATGACAATGTTCTTTGCTTTCTCTTGTTCTATGAAACTTCTCATCTTAATATTCAAATTATTTGTGAAGTTGATTATTGATTAACTGAATCACGTTTTTACTTACAGTTCCCCCAATGGCCAAGAGTAATAATTAACATCTGGGATTTATATAATATGCAATTTTTCGACGATGCCAAAAGGGGAAAGAGATATTGTGCTTTACTTTGTATTACGTAATAAAGTGTTATTTATAACCTGATTAAACTTGGTCCTTAATGATAAGTTAAATTAAAGTCTGAAAATTAAGCTGAGTTCCACAGGGTCTCGGATCACTAAAAGCACAGAGTTTGTCATCATCAAAAAGGGAGAATTTGTTGGCCCAAGTTCAGATGAAGTTTTGTAGATTGACAAAATGAACTTAATAATAGACTAGGTCCATCATGTGAGACACAGTGTTGATATACTTATACATGTGACATACGTGTGAAGAAGATAAGTCTCAAGGGTCAGCAATAATATCTTCTGAGTTGATCGAAAAGGTTGCATAGGATAAGGAGTTGAAGTCTCCTTATGTGAAGAGAACTACATCCAGATCAAGAATAAGTATTGGAGTTTGAATTGTTCTAGGACTCGAATTTGATGAAGGATCAGCAATTCGAGTTTTAATCAAACTCTGATTACTAACTCTATAAATAATAATGATTGTTCTCTTTTAGAGGTGATTGCACATACAAAGAAGTTAATCTAAGTATTGATATTTCAGCTAAGGTTCATAGGTTCTCTGATCACTAAAATCACAGAGTTTTTCATCATAAAAAATGGGGGAATTTATTGGCCCATGTTTAGTTGAAGTTTTGAGGATTGACAAATGAACTCAGGGAAGAACCTGGTCCATCGTGAGAGACACAGTTAGTCATAATCATTGCACATGAAAGGCACGTGAGGAAGATGTGTACTGAATACTATGCAGCAAATATCTTCCGAATGGAATCGAAAAGGTTGCATTGAGTTATAAGGAGGACAGTCTCCTTATAATAATAGAACACAATCCTAAGCTAGGATAGGGATGGGAGTTTGTATTAGTTAAGGACTCAAATCGACTAAGGATAATCATTGGAGTTTCGATCAAACTCTAACTATTGATCTGTTAAATAACTAAGTTATTCTCTTTTACAGGTAATGCACATAAGCAGAAGTTAAGCATATTTGAGAGAAAAAAGATCAAGTCTGATTTGCAAGCAACATATGCAAGATACAAGTGTGCACGTCCGAAACTACATGAACTAAGATAGAAGAACCAGTTTCATCATTTTGTTTATTCTAAGTCTAGTTCAATTGTAGTAGGTTTTCATATTGTACCTTTCAACTTTCTTAGAAGCAATTGTATTAGGTACTCTAAGTATTCAAGTTAGAGTTAACTTGAAAGTATCGCAACAGTTGAGGTTGTGTGCCACACTGGATTAGAGTTAATCCTTAGGTTTACAAAGAGTCTTTGTAAATGCAGTTTTTGGCTCAGTGATTTTAGTGGAGTTTGGGAAAATCCTACTCAGTAGTATGTCGTGGTTTTTTCACCTTTTGAGCCAGGTGTTTTCCACTTAAAAATCTCAGTGCATTTTACTTTCAGCATTTATTATTTCGCAAACTGATGTAGTTAGAACACTTAGAAGAACCAGGTTCTTCTAATGCAAAAATTATGTACCAGATAAATCACCCCCCTATTGTGTGGTATTGACATTTAAAACATCAATTGGTATTAGAGCAGGTTATCCTTGAAGAGGTTAACACCTTAGGAAAAGATCAACATCAGTGCACCACCTGAGAACTGGGAAGGGTAATCCACTACCAGGCCTCCTCTCTTCAATGGCATCTACTACTCCTGGTGGAAAAATAGAATGAGGGACCATATCATGGGCGAAGACTATGAAATTTGGGATATCATCACTGATGTTCCTTTATCCACAACCAAGAAGAATGCTGAAGGAGTGGATGTTCATAAAACAAGAGTAGATTGTACTGCTGAAGATCTAAGGAAATGGGAGAAAAATGCAAAAGCCAAGAAATGGTTAGTGTGTGGACTTGGTCCTGATGAGTACAGTAGGATTTAAGTTTGTGCTACTGCCAAGGAGATTCGGGACACTTTACAAGTGGCTCATGAAGGAACACCTCAAGTGAAAAGGTCAAGAGGAACACTACTGTATTCTCAATATGAGAATTTTACTATGAAAGATGGAGAAACTATCCAAGAAATGTATACCAGGTTCACTACACTGACAAATGAACTTGGGTCTCTTGGAAGGACTATCTTGGAAGAAGACAAGGTGGAGAAGATTCTAACTAGAGTTCTGCCAATCTCCTGGGAAAGCAAAATCACTGCCATTCCAGAATCAAAGAACATTGCTACCCTAAAATTAAGATGAACTAATTGGAAATCTCATTGCCTATGAATTGAGAAGGCAAACAATGAAGATGGATGATCCAAAGAAAGAAAGAAGTCTGGCTCTTAGAATTTCAGAAGGATCAGATCTTGAAGATGATGAAATGGCTATGATAACCAGAGATTTCAAGAAATATCTTATGAGAGGAAAATGTGCTTCAAAAGGAACAACATTCAGCAAACCTAGGGCTCTTGAGAAACAAACCAATGAAGGTTGTTACAAGTGTGGAAGACTGATCACCACATCAGAAACCGCCTTCAATGGGAGATTTAATGTAAGAAAGAAAGAGCAGAAAGAAGAAACAGGAAGAAGGAACATGTTCAACAAAAAAGGAATAAGGGATCAACTAAAGCTATCATTGCTGCATGGGGAGAAACATCATATGAGGACTCAGAAAATGAAGCTAAAGATGAGCAAGCTCTTATGGCCATTGGAGAATCAGAAGATGGATAGGAGGTAAGTATCCTACACTTTAAAGAAAAGATAAAAATTTTATCCAAAGAAAAACTGGTTGATTTGTTGATGGACTTCATAGATGAGTCTGAAATATTAAACAGCGAGAAAGATATTTTGTCTAAAGAATATGTTATCCTAGAAGAAAAATGTAAAAGACTTGAGTCTAGTGCTGATAAGAGTGACAACATAAGTACTGAGATGAAGAATCAGGTTCATCAACTTGAAAATAAGATTCTAGAACTCAGATCTAAAAATATTAAACTGAAATTAGGGACAGGTAAGAAAAAGGTTGATCAATCATTTCTCACCCTAGAAGAAAATCTAGGAAAAATAAAAGATAAATTGTACAAGAAAGATGAATTGATTAAAGTCGTAAAGGAAGATTTAGGAAAGGTAAAGCATGAACTAGACAGAACATGCAAATGGAACAAGGCTTCTGATGCACTCTCCTGGCTACAAGAACATTATAGTAGCAATAATAGAGGACTTGGATTTGGGATACAAGCTCCAAAATGGGATCCCAAAAATAAGTATCTCACACTTCCTGAGAACAAGATCTGCACACACTGTGAATGTAATGCAAGAGAAAAGGTCAGTCAAAAGAACAAAGCCTTTGTTCAAGAAAAGCACAAACTGCCTGGTTGGGCAAAGAAAAATTTAATTCATCCTTTTGCCCATAGAAAGGGACCCAAACTAGTTTGGGTTCCTAAGACTAACCCATGATTTCTTTTTGCAGGACCAAGTGAAGGGAAGTAGACAAATATGGTACATGGATAGTGGCTGCTCAAAATATATGACTGGTAACAAGAACCAGTTCCTTTCACTTGAGAACCTAAAAGGAGGTAATGTCTCTTTTGGAAATGGGAAGAAAGGTGATATCATTGGTGTTGGAAAGGTAGGAAAGACGGACTCTCATTTCATTGAGAATGTCTGTTTGATAGATGGCTTAAAATATAGCCTGATAAGTGTGTCACAATTGTGTGACAGAGGTAACCTTGTGGCTTTCACTTCCACAAAATGTTTTGTGATTAGCCTTACTACTGACAAGATTGTTTTGCAGGGAAGGAGAGTTAACAATATTTACATTGTAGATTTGTCAACTCTCTTTGAAAATGAACTCACTTGCTTGAGTGTGGAAATTAGTGATCCCCTCCTTTGGAACCAAAAGACTCAGTCATGCCAGTCTAAATCAATTGAACAAATTAGTCTCCAAGGACTTGGTAATAGGGTTACCTAATGTCAAGTTCTAGGAAGACAAAGTTTGTGAGACATGTGCAAGGGGGAAGCAGGTAAGGTCATCCTTCAAACCTAAGAAAATGGTAAGTACTTCCAAGACGGTGGAACTGGTTCATATGGATCTTTTTGGTCCAATGAGAGCCATGAGCAGAGGTAGTAAAAGATATGTAATGGTGCTAGTTGATGATTATTCTAGATTTACCTGGGTATTGTTTCTAACTTCTAAAGAAGAAGCATTTGAAACGTTCACTGCTTTTATTAAAAAAAATCCAGAAGCAATTAGGAAATCAACTTGCATCCATTAGGTCTGATCATGGAATTGAATTTGGAAATACAAAGTTTGCTGAATTTTGTGATAAAAATGGAATAGATCATAATTTTTTTGCCCCTAGGACTCCTCAGCAAAATAGGGTAGTTGAAAGGAAGAATAGGACCCTTGAGAATATGGCAAGGACCATGTTACTTTCTAGTAAACTTCTTCAAAGCTTCTGGGCAGAGGCTATAAACATTGTTTGTTATATAATAAACAGATGTATGACTAGACCTCTGGTAGAGAAAACTCCCTATGAGTTACTTAAATGGAGAAAACCAAACATATCCTACCTTAGGGCTTTTGGTTGCAAGTTCTATGTGCATAATAATGGCAAAGACTCCCTAGGTAAGTTTGATCCCAGAAGTGATGAGGACTATTCTTGGGATAATCTTCACATAACAAAGCATATAAACTGTTTAATAAAATAACTCTATGTGTTGAAGAGAGTGTACATATTGTGTTTGATGAATCTAACACTCTTTTTGAGAGACAAGAGCATGAAGATGAAGCCATTGGACTGGTGAGACAATTGACCGAAGCCACAACACAAGTCAAGGTAGCATCAAAGGAAGGAGCAGGTGATAGAACAGGTGCTTTCACCCTGGGCAACCTGACAGGGGGAACCAATCTAAAGGATTCTTATATCTAAACATATTCCTCTGCAGCATAACAATGAAGGAGAAACTAGCAAGAACCAGATAGTAGGGAAATCTTACAAGTATCTGAGTTCTCACCCCATTGAGAACATCATCAATGATCCAACATCAGGGGCCAAAACAAGATCACAATTGAAGAACATGTGTGCATTTGATGCCTTTTTGTCCCTCATTGAACCTAAAAATGTGAGTGAAGCTCTACAAGATGCAGATTGGGTCAATGCTATGCAAGATGAGCTCAATCAGTTTGAAAGAAGCCAAGTCTGGCACTTGGTTCCAAAACCTAAAGACAGGTCAGTCATTGGAACAAAATGGGTCTTCAAGAACAAATTAGATGAAGATGGAACATTTACAAGAAATAAGGCAAGGTTGGTGGTTCAAGGCTATAGTCATGAGGAAGGCATTGATTATGAGGAGACTTTTGCTCCAGTTGCTAGACTTGAAGCAATTAGGATCCTCATAGCTTTTGCAGCACATATGGAATTTACTCTTCATCAAATGGATGTCAAAAGTGCCTTCCTAAATGGCTATCTCAAAGAAGAAGTGTTTGTGAGACAACCTCCAGGATTCGAAAGCAAAGAATGTCCTGATCATGTTTACAAGCTAGATAAGGCTCTTTATGGTCTAAGCAACACCCAAGACCTTGGTATGAAAGATTGTCTAAATTCCTTCTGGAGTATGGGTACAAAAGAGGTAAAATTGATAGCACTTTATTCCAAAGGGATAAAGGTAAAGATCTTCTTGTTGTACAAATATATGTTGATGATATAATAGTTGGGGCCACTACAAACAGGTTGAGCAACGAATTTGCTAAATTAATGGGAAGTGAATTTGAAATAAATATGATTGGTGAACTAAATTTATTCCTAGGCTTACAAATAAAACAAAGATCAAATGGAACCATGATTCATCAATAGAAATACACAAAGGAACTAATAAAGAAGTTTAAAATGGATAAATCTAAAGAAATAGATACACCTATTGCAACTGCCACTAAATTAGATGTTGATGAACCTGGTTCATTAGTTGATCAAAAGTTGTATAGGGGTATGATTGGTTCACTCTTGTATCTTACTGCCAGCAGACCTGACATTATTTTCAGTGTAGGACTTTGTGCATATTTTCAGGCTAATCCAAAAGAGTCTCACTTGACTACTGTCAAAAGGATATTGAGATATCTGAAAGGGACTACTGAATTATGCCTATGGTACCCTAAAGGTAGTAATTTTGATCTTGTAGGTTATGCTGATGCTGACTATGCAGGTTTCCTAGTAGATAGATAAAGCACTTTAGGTATGCCTCACTTTCTTGGTTCATGTTTTGTATCATGGGCCACCAAGAAACAGAATTCAGTAGCCCTATCTACTGCTGAAGCTGAGTATGTGGTTGTTGCTTCTTGTTATGCTCAACTACTGTGGATCAAGCAACAATTAGTAGACTTTGGTATAAAAGTGGGATGCATACCAATATTCTGATAATACTAGTGCTATAAGTATGACAAAGAATCTTGTTCATCATAAAAGGACTAAGCACATAGATGTTAGACATCACTTCTTAAGAGATAACTATGAGAAAGGGTTAATCTCCATAGAATTTTGTGCTAATGACAAAAAAATAGCTGACATCTTCACTAAGGCATTAAGTTGAGAAACTTTTAAAGGAATAGGTTGGAATTATGGATGATTAAGATCACTAAAAGGTGCAGTTCAGAATGCACAATGAAAAAGAAATTGAAAAAAAATGATGAAAAAAAATGAAAAAAACAAATTAGTTAGGAGTTCTTAATTTGTGTGAATATTAGACTAATTTCTACTCAATCCCATACTGTAAATAGTATACTCTTGTGACATATGTCTATGAAATTCATTAATCTCTTACAAAATTTCTATTTTGTCGTTTGAGGTATAATCAAGAGAAGTTTCACTTGAAGAACCTGGTTCATCAAATTATGCTCATGAAAAGTCCAGGTATGTTTCTATTCTTTGCACAATTAGAAAAATTTAATTATCAATCGTGAGCAAGAATCCTAGATATACCAAAACGTCAAAAAAATCTATCCGTTGAGCCAATTAAACCAATTTCATTAAAACTAGAAGTCTAAATATAACGGCACCCTCTCCTAAATTCTAGAAATTATATTTAATCCCTAAGGATACTGGAACTCTAAATTGATAAGACCTCTATGTGACTACTAAAAAGGCTGCAATTGTTGAGCAATAATTACCCTCTTTAAAAAACCCAAAACACTCTTTAATTATCAATTCTTCAAAATCCATGATCATCTTGTCTCTGAAACTCTCCAAAGCTCTCTACACCACTAAAATTCTCTTAGGGTTTTCAGAAATTCCTCACTGACAAATCCCTAAGACAACTCTGGCACTCCACCACCTGTTTCACGCAACACCTCATCTTCCACACCACCAGTCAAAAATCCAAAACCTATATTTCGTCGCCAGAAAATGCTAGCAAGGAAAACTGTAGCCACTGGATCTCTGAGGAAAGCCTTGAATGAAAAACTTCAGTCAAGTCAAAAGAAAGCAGGCCCAGCAGCTGAGTCCAACTCTAGCTCTAAATCCGATGATTACATCTCCACAAGTGAAGGAGATGAACTTGTGTCTTCTGAACAGGCCAAAACTCAAGAAACCCAAAGGGAGGTAAACACTTGTTATGTTTTTTCAGATGTGGTTCAAAGGGAGGAAAATCGATTTGTTCTGATAGGGGCCACTAGAGATGTAGGTGGGAGTGATTCTGAAAAATGGAGGAAGAAAAAGAAGAAGGGGACTTTAGCCATATGTGGGAGTGGGGAAGAGGGAGTCTCAAAGTCAGGGGGAAGTGGATCAGGTGAGGCTGCTGAGGGGTTAATTAATTTGAGTAAACAACAAGATGAACCCGGTTCATCTGATGAAGAGAGTTTGGATGACTTGTTGAAGAAAGTAGGGGCTAGTTATGACCCAAAGAAAGGCAAGACTTCATCACAAAAAACTCTTGTTGCATCCAAACCAACCAAGAAAAGCAAACAATCCCCATCCAAGTCTACGGCTAGGATTAGAGATACTAGAAGTAGGATTAGGGAAAGTGAAGTAGAATTGAAAAAGGCCTTCGAAGAAAGCAAGAAAAAAAGGAAAGAGAAAGGGAAAGCAAAGATAGGTGAAAGCTCGGAGGTTGTGGTTTAAGAACAAGAGATGGAACAGATCCATCTAGAAAGGAGTTCTACTGTGGAAGTTCCTACTACAAAATCCAAGGGAATCAGGACTTCTGCCAAGAAGCCCTCCAAGCCAATGCCTGATGAACCTATTCTTGCCAAGAGAACAAGGCCAGCTGCAAAAGGAAAATAAGTGAAAATTACTGAAGAAGATGATGAATGGGTAAGGATGAAGGGGATGAATCTAAGAAGGAACAGGGCAGATATGCCATGTTTGGCAAGAGAAAAATTTGAAAGGGAGACTACTCAAGGACCTGGAAGAGCCAGGTATGATAAGGCTTCTGACTGCACTAGAAGCACAGGGCTGGAAGGACATGGTCCTTCAGATGGATGGAAAAATTGCTAGGAATGAACTTGTTGAGTTCATGGCAAATGGGACAGTGAAAAATGGGTTGGTGACTAGCAAAGTGAAAGGTGTCAAAGTGAAGTTCAATGTTGCAAAGTTAGGCAAGATTCTAGGCATCCATAGTGAGGGATATGATGACTATACAAGGCAGAGGTGGCCTTGCCTGGATGGGTTGCCTACTGATCTTCAGATCACAAGGAACTTTTGTGACACCATAACAGATGAAGAAGTACCTGAGGCCAGGGTAGTTCGGAAAAGTGAAATGAGGCTAGACCACAAAGTGCTTTTTGAGTTTGTCAACAAATGCCTTCTACCTAGACAGGAAAGAAGGCATACAACAAGTTATATGGATCTGGTCCTAATGCAATGCCTGAATGAAGGGGAAGCAGATCAATTGGCCTGCCTTTATGTGAAGCTGCTTGAAAGGGTACTCAATGGCTCAAAAGCTCATGATATTCCCTATGGATTTATCTTGACAACTGTGCTTGAAAGATTAAATGGTCCTCTAAAAAAGTGGGAAATGGCGTCGAGCAAGAGCATTTTGGCGGAAAAACTCTTCAAGCTTGTGATTATATGCTCAGTACCGCTCCAGTTGAACATGGTTCTTCAGCAAAAACTCTTGTAAATAGTAAGGTCAGAGCCTTAGTTCAGGAGGTTGGGGAAAAAGATGTTGAGATCGCGAGGCTTTAGGCAAGAGTTGCTGAATTGGAGGGAGAAAGAAATGGGTTGAGAGCTTAACTTGCAAAGGAAAAGGAGAAAAATTAAGGAATGCTTCAACAAATGCTAAACCTGCTACAAACCCAACCCTCTAGCTCTTCTAAGCCTTAGGTATCCTGTCCTAGTGTGCACCAGTCTAGACCCCCTCCGTGACCCAGTTTGGAATTTTAGATGTTTATTTTCTTTTGCTCATGGTTTGGTAATTTTGTTTTTCTTCTTGTGGACTGCATTGTAGAAACACTTTGCTAATCAATGAATACAGCTTTTCTTGCTTTTTGTTAATTCTGATCTTAATAGGTATTTTTGTTGAGTTAATTTTTGTTTAACTAGAGCATGTGTTCACTTGTAGTTGCCCCAGTGGCCATGAGTACTAATTAGGTTACTGAGATCACATTATTTATACAACTTTTCGATGATGCCAAAAGGAGGAAGATATTGTGCTTAAAATTCATTATTTGAACAAGTGATGTTTATGACCTAACTTAAATCTGGCCCTTTATGAAAGTTGAAAATTCTCTAAAAATTTTCTAAGTGTTGATATTTCAGCTAAGGTTCACAGGTTCGCTGATCACTAAAAGCATAGAGTTTGTCATCACCAAAAAGGGGGAATTGTTGGCCCAAGTTCAGTTGAAGTTTTGAAGATTGACAAATGAACTCAGGAAAGGACCTGGTCCATCGTGAGAGACATAGTTAGTCATAACCATTGCTCATGGAAGGCACGCGAGGAAGATATGTATTGAATATTATGCAGCAAATATCTTCTGAATGGAATCGAAAAGGTTGCATTGAGTTCTAAGGAGGGCAGTCTCCTTATGATAAGAGAACATAATCCTAAGCTGGGAAAAGGATGGGAGTTTGTATTAGTTAAGGACTCAAATCGACTAAGGATAAGTATTGGAGTCTCGATCAAACTCTAGCTGCTGATCTATTAAATAACTAAGTTGTTCTCTTTTACATGTAATGCACATAAGCAGAAGTTAAGCATATTTGAGAGCAAAAAGATCAAGTGTGATTTGCAAGCAACATATGCGAGATACAAGTGTGCATGTCTGAAGCTACATGAACTAAGATAGAAGAACCAGTTTCATCATTGTGTTTATTCTAAGTCTAGTTCAATTGTAGTAGGTTTTCATATTGTACCTTTCAGCTTTCTTAGAAGCAATTGTATTAGGTACTCTGAGTATTCAAGTTAGAGTTAACTTGAAAGTGTCGCAACAGTTGAGGCTTTGTGCCACACTAGGATTAGAATTAATCCTTAGGTTTACAAAGTGTCTTTGTAAATGCAGTTTTTGGCTCGGTGATTTTAGTGGAGTTTGGGAAAATCCTACTGAGTAGTAGGTCGTGGTTTTTTCACCTTTTGAGCCATGTGTTTTCCACGTAAAATATCTGTGTACTTTACTTTCAGCATTTATTATTCCGCAAACTTCTGTAGTTAGAACACTTAGAAGAACCAGGTTCTTCTAGTGCAAACATTAGGCACCATACAAATCACCCCCCCCTCTTGTATGGTAAACTAAGAGTGAAGAAACAATCACATTGTGTATTTCTTTATTTCTAATTCAATTGTAGTAGGTGTTTTAATATTGTGCCTTTCCATCTTTCGTAGAAACAATTGTATTAGGTACTTTGAGTATTCAAGTTAGAGTTAACTTGAAGGTGTCGCAACAATTGAGGTTGTGTGCTATACTAGGATTAGAGTTTAATCCTTAGGTTTACAAGACTTTGTAAATGATATTTTTGGCTCATTGATTTTAGTGGATGTTTGGGAAAATCCTACTGAGTTGTAGGTCATGGTTTTTTCACCTTTTGAGCCAAGTATTTTCCACGTAAAAATCTATGTGTTCTTTATTTTATGCACTCTTAATTCCGCAAACAATCATAGTAAGTACATCTAGAAGAACTAGGTTCTTCTATTGTGAAAATTAGGTACCACATAAATTATCCCCCTCTTGTGTGGTATTGACGTTTAGAACATTAATTGGTATCTGCACCTACGATACACCCAAGGCCAAAGCAATCTCGCTTTTACGCCATTCCATCCGCACATGCAGCCAACCCCTCGTAGGTGTGATCACACCATACGACTCCCCGTTCAGCAATATAATGCACTAAGTCTCATTTTCGATCCAGTAACCATCCGAAATCAATCCAAGGCCCCCGGGACATCAACCAAACACACCAACAAGTTCTAAAACACGATACGAACTTAGTAAAGCCCTTAAACCACATCAAACAACATCAAAAATATGAATCGCACCACAATTCAAGCCTAATGAAAATTAAGGAATTCCAACTTCTACAAACAATGCTGAAACCTTTCAAACCACGTCCGATTAACCTCAAATTTTGCACACAAGTCACAAATGACACCACGAACCTACTCCAACTCCCGGAACCCCAATCCGAGCCCGGTATCCACAAAGTCCACTATCTGTCAAACTTTCAAATTTTCAATTCTCGCCATTTCAAGCCTACTTCCACTGCGGACCTCCAAATCACAATTCGGACATACTCCTAAGTCCAGAATCAACCAATGGAGCTAACTGAATCATCAAAACTCTGTTCCATAGTCGTCTACACATAAGTTAACATCCGGTCAACCATTTCACTTGAGCTTTTAGCCTTGAGACTAAGTGACTTAACTCATTTTTGAAACCTCTTCGAACCCGAACCAACTACTCTGACAAGTCACATAACAACTATAAAGCACAAAATGAGCAGTAAATGGGGGAATGGGGCTACAACTTTCAGAACGATCGACCGGGTCATTACAGATGTCCACTTTGGGACCTTGACTAATACCGATTGCCACTAGTAAGGCTCATTAAAGAGGAAAGCGCTCTCTAACAAGATTTTTTCCATTCCCATAATTCGAGCTTAAGACATGTGGTTAAGGTGGAAGGAATTGTATCTATCTCACCATAATTGTTGATGATTGTGTGTGTGTGTGTGTATTTTTTGGGTACTTGATGGTCGTGCATAATGCTAAGGTTAGGCTAACCAAAACATATTTTTTTGGTGTCAAAAACAGTGAGCATCTGCATCGTTTGAAGTTTGGGTGGAAATTGTAATGATGCATGCACTTCACCAGCCTCAAAGTGACGAGCAGCTCAACAAATTGTTGACCTTGTACTTTGCGTGGGAACTTTGGTCCGTCAGGATGAGGGGCAATTGTCATACAAGGAATTAGGAGGAGGGGAGTAAAATCCGATAACGGAAATCGATGGTAAATATAGACAATTTCTGGCTCTTTTCATGAATGAAAATGCACAGAACTCAAATCCCGTAGTCAATTGTTACCATAACGTAAAGAGATGTCAGGAAATACATCAATAAATAAACAAATAACGTATTTCTGATAGTTCAAAAAGGCATCAAATATTTGAGTGGCCCCTCAACAAATAAGAGGAATGGTTATCGGATGCATGGCCTAATAATCCAAGCACCCAATCACTTTCAACCAGTGGCGGATCCACCCTTTAAGGTGGAGTGGTATGGCACCCGCTACGTTTGTAAAATTATTATATATTCATGTAAAAAAAAAAATTTAAGTAGGTTAAATACTTGATCTCGCCATTCCCAGTTTCAGACACAAAAGGTGTCATGGTTGGTAAACCTTTTTAAAAGTTTTTCTCGTGTGTAAAATTAGTCAAGTTCAAATTTATATTGAACTTTAGCTGACTTTCCCTTTTCGTTGTGCTTTTTATTTACTTCATCCCAATATTTTTCTTTTTGACTACCTCCTAATTTCCTATTTTTCGTTCATTATTTTTTTATATTTTTTTCCTATATTTTATTATTTTATCTGTGATCTTTAACAAGAATTCTCAAAAAAAACCTCCAAAATTTAAAATTTCATAAAATAGCATTTCTCTTAATCTCAAATTATTTAATTTTTTCCTTTCAAAATAAAAAAAAAATGGCCTTTATAGGAATTTTGGATTGAGATCAAATTTAACTTTTATAATTTTTTTTAATTATAACATAAAAATTTTGGGCTATTCTATAATTGTTAATACAACTTAAATCTCTTTACTATTTAATTATGATGAATATTTTGTAAGTATTACCTAGAAAAATATGATATTATCATTTTAAGTTTTGGGATTTGTAGAATAACTAATGTTGCATCTATCAGAAATATGTTTTTTTATTTTTCTTATTCTGATGGTGATTTCTCTTTTGAAGATGATATTTTACTTGTGCAAATCTATTTCTAGCATACAAAAAGATGTAGTTCGCAAGTGAAAATATTAATTTTATTTGTACTGTTAATAATAAAGGTGTGAATCTTTTTTTTTAAATGCTAATTATAGTTGCTTCTTGATATCTGAGATGTAATTTTCATATAACAACAAAAATTCAGTAAAATCTCGTAAGTAAGGTAGGAAATAGAGACGTAATTTTCATATTTGCAAATAAAAAATACCTATTAAATTGCCCGAATAAACTTGAAAAATGGATTGAACAAGCGTTCCGAACAAGCTCTAAATTAGTTACTACAAAGTTTACATTAAAAAATATTATGGTGGCACCCGCCACCTTCGTATCATATATCCTAGATCCGCCTTCGCTTTATAGCCCGACTTATTCGGGGTTAAACCCCATCAAAGAGGGAATCGTTGATTAAAATGATATATCAACCGACTTAGAAGAATTAGAAACATCAGATTTTGGACTCTTGGGCCAATATGTTATATTGGTCCAATAAGAAAATAAGAAGTCCAAAATACCAAATGAGTTCTGGCCCAAAATATTAAAACATCCAGTCCATTTTTCTGTAGCATAAATGGACACAGCTAGAAGGCATTCTTTTCCAACCAGAACTTCATTATCCACATGCAATGATTAGTTGTAAATGTTATAGTGCAAATATGATTAGGACACTATATTTTAATATTGTACACTTTATTTGTATAGGTGTAAATGTACTTTAATTTATTCTCATAATGTGTATATAAAGTAGGCATCTGTACAGCAAAATGATTATCAAGAGAGAAAAAGAAATTTCACTGGTTTTCTACAAGAGTCATTGGATGCAGGTTTTTTTGTGTTCACGAATTTTCTTTCTTTTTTCTCTTCTCTTGAAATGGCACCAAACTCCACATATGATTCTTCAAATGTTTCTGCAGCTAGAATGGTTGACCAACCAGCTGCTATGGTCATTGATTCCACTCAACTCTATTATCCCCATCCATCTGATTCACCAGGAATGGTTCTTGTCAACTCAGTTTTTGATGGGAAAGGATATGGAGGATGGCGTAGAGCCATAATCATTGCACTCTCTGCCAAGAACAAACTTGGCTTCATCGATGGAACATTTTCTGCACCAGATGCACGTTCCACTGATTTCAAACAATGGAATCGCTGCAATGATATGGTTATATCATGGATTTTAAACTCTCTATCTAAGGACATAGCTGAAAGTGTCTTTTACTCTAAAACTGCAAATGAGATTTGGAAAGAACTTGAAGTTAGATTTAGACAATGTAATGGCGCTCAACTTTATCAATTACAAAAAGAATTAAGTGATACAATGCAAGAAACCTTTGATATAGCAGGATACTACACAAAGGTGAAAAGGATTTGGGATAAGTTAGATGCCTTGAATACTTGTGTGCATTGTACCTGTGAATGTAATTGTGAAGGAAAATCAAAAACTTTAAAGTCCCTTCAAGATGGCAGGCTCATCCAATTCCTCATGGGACTTAATGATGTCTATTCAACTGTGAGGAGTAACATTCTCATGTTTAACACTCTTCCTAGTGTCAATCAAGCCTACTCTCTTCTTATTCAAGATGAAAAATAAAGGAAAATTCATGTTGCACAACACCCTATTGAAAATGCTTTTCTGGCAGGGAATCAACAAAACTATTTTTAAAAGTATACTAATGCAGAAGGAAAATTCAAAGCAAATCTTGAAGAAAAGAAGAATAACCTGATGTGCAACTATTGCAAGAAACCCCGCCATACCATTGACAAATGCTATCGAATCATTGGTTTTCCCTCCACTTTCAAGTTCACCAAATCCAAAAAATATCATGGAGGATCTCACAACAATGCAGAAATAACTATGCATGAAGAAAATCCAACTTTGTCAGCAAATACAATAGGAGAAAATCCAGCAGGTAAGATCATATCTCAAGAACAATTCAGTCAGCTTTATCACCTTCTTCAACAGGTAAAGGTGCAACAGGGTGAGCAACTTTCTGATGCAACTGCTAGTGCCAACTGTGCTGGTAAACCCATCAATACACCTAATATATCTTGTTTTTCATGTTTTCCTCACATAAATTCTACCTCATGGATAATAGCTTCAGGTGCTTCAGAACATATGACTTTTGATTATTCTATATTATTCAATTTGAAGCCTATAACCAAATCTATATACGTCAATCTGCCCAATTCATATAAGGTTAAAGTCAGTCAAGTTGGTAGTGTGCATGTTCTTCCAGATTTAACACTAAACAATGATTTATATGTTCCAGATTTCAAGTTTAATCTAACTTCAGTTCATAAACTCACAAAACAACTCATGTATACCTTGCATTTTTCATCTTTTGGTACATTCTTGTTGGGCCCTTCACTGAAGAGGCCAGTGGTAGTTGGTGAAGTAAAGGAAGGTCTATATCTACTTAATCCAGCTTCTCTAAGTTCAAGACTAGTTTCTGGAAATAAATCAATTTTCAATCCTTTTTTGCTTTCAACAATCCTAAGAAGGACATTGTGTCTCATTTTGTTTCCTGTTCTGCTAAAATCAACTCTGATGTAAGACTATGACACAAAAGATTGAGGCACATGCCCCTTTCTAGCATGCAAAATATATCAAGTTTTCATTTTCTTTCCATTGGCAAATTTAAGCATCCTTGTGATGTATGTTCTCAAGCTAGGCAAGCAAAGTTGCTTTCCATTCAAGTCATATCAACACAAATTTTATGTTTCAACTAATTCATGTTGATACTTGGGGACCTTACAAGCTCCCAACGCATGACGGTTACAGATATTTTTTGACTATAGTGGATGATTATAGTAGAGTAACTTGGACCTACCTATTAAGAACAAAAAGTAATGCTTTTCCCGTATTAAAATCTTTTCTAGTAATGGTGGAACGACAATTTGCCACAAAAGTCAAAATCATTCGTTCCGATAATGCTTTGGAATTAGGATCGGGATCTATTATTTCAATTTTTTTCCTCTAATGGAATCCTTCATCAAACCTCTTGCGTTGCCACACCAAAACAAAATGGAGTGGTTGAGCGAAAACACAAACATCTTTTAGAAACTTGCAGGGCTCTATTATTTCAATCCAATCTCCCCACCATGTATTGGGGTGATTGCTTGTTAACTGCTACTTTTCTAATAAATCGTTTTCCCTCTAGAGTTCTTAATTTCAAAACACCTTTCGAAATTCTTTTTGGAAAAATTCCATCTTATAATTTTCTGAAATGTTTTGGTTGTTTATGTTATGCATCCACTTTGCCTCATCACAGGACAAAACTTGACTCTAGATCTGTCAAATGTGTTTTTATATGGTATCCTTTTGGAAAGAAAGGTTACAAATTGTTAGATCTAAACTCCAAAACCATTTTTACTTCATGAGAAGTTGTTTTTTACGAGGACATATTTCCTTTTTTTTACTTCTTCATCTGAACCGCCGATCTTTCCTAAGTAAGTTTTTCCTACAGAATAAGATTCTCCCTCACCTATACAACCTCCAATAAATTCACCTCGCGCAACTCCTACCTTAACCCTTACCCCTAGTGCTATTTCCTCTCCATCTTCCCTACCCCTTCAACCCGAACTAAGGCGGTCTACTAGGGACCACAATCCACCATCATATCTGGCCGATTATGTATGCAATGCTGTGGTGTACTTGACTGATCTAACTAATTTTTGTCGTGCAACACCCATCTCCCCTACTATTATGAATTTCACCGACCTTTCTGCTATAAACCGGTCTTGTTTTAACGCTATCTCACACATAATTGAGCCTAACAATTTCTCCCAGACAGTTTTACATCCTAGTTGGCAGGAAGCAATGACACAAGAACTTCTAGCATTGGAAATCAATCAAACATGGGACGTGGTTGAACTACCAAGGGGCAAGAAACCCCTACCTTGTAAATGGGTTTATAAAGTTAAATACAAATCTGACGGGAGCATTGAAAGGTTCAAAGCTCGCCTAGTTATCCGTAGGGATATCCAAAGAGAAGGCATAGACTACACTGAAACTTTTAGTCCAGTGGTAAAAATGACCACAATTAGGTGCATTTTAGCAGTTGTAGTTAAAAGACATTGGAAATTGTTTCAATTAGATGCCCATAACGCTTTTCTCCATGGTGATTTACAGGAAGAAGTATACATGAGATTCCCCTGGCTTGCCTTTTCCTTCTACTAATCATGTACGCAGGTTAAAAAAGTCCTTATACGGACTTAAACAGGCCTCCCGACAATGGTATGAACGACTCACTGGTGCACTCAATTTCAAAGGATATTCTCACTCTATGAACGGTTATTCTTTTTTTTTAAGACAACAACTACTGGAATTTCTATTGTTGTTGTTTATATCGATGACATACTTCTCACAGGTGATGACCCTACAGAGCTTTCTAATCTCCAAGAATTCCTCAATTAAGAATTTAAAATTAAAGATCTTGGAGAAGCAAATTATTTTCTTGGCATGGAATTACTATGGGAACAAAATGGACTAATAGTTAGCCAAAGGAAGTTCACCTTGGATCTTCTTTCTGAGTTTGGTATTCTTGATTCACGACTAGTCTCTTCTCCGCTAGATCCAAATTGCAAGCTTCGAGCTGATGTTGGGACACCTCTTCAAGATCCAACCATCTACAGACGATTGATAGGAAAGCTCAATTTCCTAACCAATACTCGCCCTGACCTCTCCTTCGCAGTTCAGCATCTCAGCCAGTATATGCAATGTCTGCGTCAACCTCATTTAAACGCTGGTTTATACTGTCTTTGTTATTTGTTGTCTTCACATTCACTTGGGCTCTTTATGAATTCAGAACCTTTTTTGAAATTAACTATTTTTTGTGATTCTGATTGGGCCACTTGTCCGGAATCTCGTCGCTCAGTCAGTGGCTTCTATATCAACCTCGGAGGATCTCCTATTTCATGGAAATCAAAGAAACAATCATCAATATCTCTCTCATCGGCAGAAGCAGAATATCGCTCGATGAAGAAGGTTGTTTCAGAACTTACATGGCTTGTACGCCTCCTCACGGACCTTTCATTTTCCCCCTCCTTGCCGGTTTCCGTTCACTCCGATAGCCAAGCAGCTATTCACATAGCCAAAAACCCAATTTTCCACGAACACACCAAACACGTGAAAATTGACTATCACTTTGTCCGCCAATAGTTCCTCGCCGGGCTAATTTCTTTATCTTTTGTTCCGACGAAATCCCAAATCACCGACATCCTCACAAAACCGCTTTCCGGACCTCTAACAAGGTTATCGTCTCCAAGTTGGGCCTGTTTTCTCAACCCTCCAACTTAAGGGGGGTGTTGGACTGGAATCCAGAACTTGGGCTCAAAATCAAGAAGAGCTCGATGAAGAGCATTAGCAGTCGACACAAACAAGGAAGAAGACAGAGAGTCAGAGATTAAAGTGATATATCAACTTAGCTAGAAGAACTAGAAACATCAGATATTGGACTCTTGGGCTAATATATTATATTGGTCCAATAAGAAAATAAGAAGCCCAAAATACCAAATGAGTTCTGGCCCAAAATATTAAAACATCCAGTCCATTTTTCTGTAGCATAAATGGATACAGCTGGAAGGCATTCTTTTCCAACCAGAACTTTACTATCCACATGCAATGATTAGTTGTAAATATTATAGTGCAAACATGACTAGGACACTATATTTTTATATTGTACACTTTATTTGTATAGTTGTAAATGTAACTTAATTTATTCTGATAATTTGTATATAAAGTAGGCATCTCTAAATTAGTTACTACAAAGTTTACATTAAAAAATATTATGGTGGCACCCGCCACCTTCGTATCATATATCCTAGATCCGCCTTCGCTTTATAGCCCGACTTATTCGGGGTTAAACCCCATCAAAGAGGGAATCGTTCCTTACCAGAATTTTTTCCTTTCCAATACTTCACTTGACTAATTAGGAGTGAATGAATTCCATCATCCCACCGTTTTCGGGTACGTTGTCTCATTACCTCGACGATTAAGAGCATTTCACTGAAAAAGTATCTCAATTCTTAAGCCAATACAAGGGAATTATAATTTTTCACGCCATGGAATCTTCAACATGGCTAAATTTTTCTGTGACTGATGGCACCATAGGCATATATATATATACCTGTGATCTCCCATGGCTATGGCCTTTACAGGAAACATCATCATGGTAACCTACCATCTATTTACAGTAAACACACTTCCATAAGAAGACTCAAGTAAAACTGCCAACTAATCGTAATTTTGGATCTCAAATATTAGTAAAAATTCCCTGTAATTGTAAGTTTTTACATTTAAAATAGAAAATTACTTCCTTGTTTTAGTCATCAAATTCCCTGTAATTATAGGTTTTTATATATATTTAGAAAAGAAAATTGCATCCTTGTTTTAGTCATCAAAGTATAGTAATTTGCCCCAATGGATTTAATTTATATACGCTATTATTGTTGTGTCCACCCTAGTCTTCCGCCAGGGCCTTATTCTCTGCTATTTTTGGTTCTTATGATATTTCTATTATTCCTATGGTTCTGTTGATGGTACTGATATGTTGTCTCTTTTCGTCTTCTTGAGCTAAGGATCTTTATCTTTCTGAAACAACCTCTCTACTCTCTGGGAAAGGTTAAAATGTCACAGAAAACTAATTCAGATAATACATCAGAGTATCAATCAGTGAGCATTCAATCCCTTTTGAGTTTCAAGCACTGGTAACATGTAATTCACCAAAAGTAGCCAGTTTATCCTTTCGAAGAGAAAAGGGAAAGCAAAAACCAGTTTACATCATTATCTACTTTAACCACTTGAGAATTCCTACTATCGTAAAAACAACTACTCCCTCCGTTTCAATTTACATAAATTGAAACTGAGCGAGTATAATAATCTAAACTAGAATAGAGGTCATCATACTTGAGCTTCCGAAAAGAATCACTACCCTTATAACAGTTTTACACATATCAATTAGCTAGTATACAATGATCAAGCTACAACTTTCATACAAAATTCTATTAATCCGTGATCCGAAAAGCAAGACTCACCTTAGAAGAAAATAACGATCAAAAGAATCCCAAGCTGACTCATCAATGATCTTTTGGCTAAAATCACACGAACCTTCACCGATCATCTTGTCGTGTAACTTAACCACCAATGAGAATAAATTAGATAAAAATGGGTTTGAAAGGAACGGTTGTATGGCCTCACCAATTTCTTGAACTTCAGGGAGCATCAACTTTCTATCTTCTGGTTTCCCCTTAAAAATACAGTTTGACAAGGCATAAAAGGCAAGTAAATTTGCATAGAGAGGTAAGAAGGCATCTTTATGGTTACCAACCCCACCAATCCAATCAGCGCCTCCCTGTGCAACAACATAATCTTTGGCAAATAGTACCAACTTCTGCGCAAACCTCCTTCTCCAGTTCTGCAAAAAGTCTTTCACCTCATGTACGTTACAGGGTTCAACTAACAAAAATCTTGAAGCTGGAAGCTTCTCCAAATGAAAACAGCATATCTGGCAGATCAACAATTTTTCTTCATGATGGTTGTCAATCTCCTTGTCAAAGACACGTTTGACAAGATCACCTTCGGAAATAAAACAAGCATGGTTAGCAGAACATAGAACCCTGCGGCAAAGGAAATCAAGGTAGTCAAGACAGTGACCAAAAATTGATGAGAGATGCTTGAAGCTCCTCTCAATCACTTGCTCTACTTGGCTTGGGACCACTCCTGTTACGAAGCTTCTTCCGGATCTTTTAGATGTAAGACAATTCTGGACATCTAAGGCGAGTTTTCTCCTAAGATTCTCATCTTCATCCTCAAGAAGCCTAATGCATGAAAACCATAAATCCAGGATTTTATGGGCATACATATTAACCACCTTTTCTTGCTTGAACGAGGAGCAGAAATTACCATCAGGAATTTGGCTATTGTAGACTGAAGGACCAATAACTTCGGCTTGATCCAACAAACCAGATGCTATCATAGACTCTGCAGCCGCCCTACGCATGTTTACAGGCTCTGACGCATCAGTGTGTTGTTCAATTACGTCTACATAATAGCTGATGCACTCGTAAAAGACACATAATTTAGATGGATCATGGGGGTTAAATTCACCAGCTTTGACATTTTGCAAATCTACAACTGAAATACTAAGCGATCTAGCAAATTGCTTTATACAAATCCCCATGCAACAAAGAAGCATCTCTCGAGTCTTTGAATGCCTAGTGACCTTGTATAAAGAAACCACCTTGCCCCAGAACTGGAGCACTGACTCGCTATCCATATCACCAAAAAATTTAGGATCTGCACATTCTTCTCCATTATTATGATACTCCTCCTGCTGACTCCAGCTGTAGATAATCTTCAGAATGTAGTTCAAACATTTATGGTTATTGTCCAACGTTAAAAGCTTCATCACACTGGTCTGGAGATCGATGCTGGTGAAGCAACTTCTCTTTATCTCATTATATTCTGGTGACTTGAGAAATAAAAGAAACCACTTTAGTGTTGCAATCCGAACTTCATATGAAGTGTCACAGATCGAACGTATTAGCCTTTCCTGGAATCTGCTGAAAGAAACTTCATTTACAGATATCTTTGATAAGTTTGAACCGGAAGGAGGGCCTCCTGATGGTATTAACGGATACTCTTCAGCAACTTCTTTAGATGTTTGGTAAACACAATTAAAATATGAACTTGCTGCTTGCTTTCTAAGTTCTGAGATAGTCGGATCAAAATATGTTGGTGCACAAACCAATCCTAAATCTAAACATTCTGAAGATAGCCGCCAAAGGAGGTTCCAAATGACATCAATATTTTTGCTCATTTGACATGTTCTTGCAACACTAAGCATGCTATCTAGCACCTTCAAAAAGTAGCTGTTGATAATTGGACAAGGACATTGCTCAGGACTCCCAATCCATGAGCGTGAAGCAAGAATATGAATCAATTCAGCAAGAATATTATCTTTTTTGGAAACATCAGCTAGATCTCTGCAGTTTGTGTCTATAAGAGAGTACAATTGTAATAACATCCCATGAAGTAAATTAAAAGAGCTATTTACTCTAATGGAAGAGAGAGATACGTCAGAATTCTCGACGTGCTCGCCAACGCCAGGTAACTCAGAGGCAATATTTAGGAGGACAAATGGAAGCTTTTCATTAGACACTAAACCTGTTAGAGCTCTTGATGCGAAAACACGAATACGAAGATTGCTCTGGACTGAGCACTTCCTGATGAGTGGCATGAACAGGAAAGGATCCAAGGGATCTCCAGCTTCACTTGCAATTGGAGAAGGTTTGAGTCGAGATAAGAGAATCAGGACTGGACATAAGCTGGGGTGCACAACTTTAGCCATGCTGGACCTTAAATGCTCAGATGATCCGTCCAAAAGTGACTCAGTTGCAATTTTTAGCTCATTAAATAAGAACGAATGCAAGGGAGGGTACCTACACGACAAACAGTCAGGAAAGTGATTAGAGAATATCTGCTTTGGCATAAGCAAATAAATGTGTTTTCCTTAAACAAGACATAGCATCAATCATACCCACAAATGAAACAACTAATGGACACAAGAACAGAATCTCCATAAGCCAGAAATAATGATGATTGATTACTTTGTCATCTTCCACCGAATCACAGATTCAATTTCCTAAAATCAAACACTTGGTCCACACTTCAGAAACAATAGAAGATACATGACAAACGCAATCAATATATAGTACTGTTCAGATACACTCCCTCCGTTTCAAAAAAAAATTAAAAAAAATTCCTTTTTAGTCAGTTTCAAAAAGAATGAATCATTTCTGAATTTGAAAAAAATTTAACTTTAAAATTTTCCTTTTACCCTTAATGAGATGATTTATAGCCACACAAACATTTATGGGTTATATTAGATCAAAAGTTTCAAAAGTCAACTCTGTACCCGGTCAAATAGGTTTAGAAGGAATTGAAACGGAGGGAGTATGCATCAAGCCAACAAAAAATGAGTACAAAAATTATGTTATCAGATTTAAAACCTCACACAAACCAAAGAAACTAAAAAAATATTTTTAGGGATTTTTTTTTGGGAGGCGGGGGGGTATTTGCGGGTCATTTTGGGGGAAAAGGAGCATGTCAATGTAATCAGCATACATGTGAGTTTTTATCCATGTAGCATGTTCATAGCATGAATGACTTATTTCTGAGTTACAGGAAAAGCCTACAATTTTTTGGAATCTAATATGTCAAAATAAACATCAGGAAATAAACAATTCAAGAGTATGAAATTTTTTTTAAAAAAAAACACAGTTTTTTGTAATATACAGGCCAAAATATCAAGAACAAAACAAACTCAAGATTACCAAAATTAAAAGGAAATTATGTATTATTTATATGCTTGCAACATTCCACTACTAATTTACAGATTAGTCAAAGATAGACTTGTTGGTTCCTTATGGTCATTTCTTGATTTTATAAAGTTCAAATAAACCAAAACATGAAGGCATACTATGGGAAAGTAGTTTAAACGGTAGAAAAGGATTTTTAAATTTACATTAGTGGACATCATTCATGTACAACGGACCAAGAAAAGTAGCTGAACAGTGCGAGTCGCAGTCACTTCATTCTTCCCAAGTCAGTTAGTGCAGTTAGGCAACAAGATAATCAATGTGGGCAAGCATCAAGTTATGAAACATAATTTGACCAATGAGCATGATCACTCCAAGTAATCAGGCTTTGACGAGAAGACGAGTTTTATCTGATTTTCAAATGTGAAAAGCACCTTTTCCTTCAATTGCAAGAAACGATACAACCATACAGCAAATATAAACAATAACTTAGCATAAGAATGTGATCAAAATTCGATGAAATATAAGACAGCATATACATAACGACAAGTGGTCTAATAGAAGCACATAACACGAAGTATATATTATGATAAATAAAGATCAGAAGAGACCCATCCTGCTATACCTATGAAAGAATTCAAGCCCTGTTATAGCACGCCTGACTGATGCTCGCTTGTGTACATTCAGAAATCCAATCATGCGACGAACCAAAGCAGTATAAGCAAGACAGGCACTGTTCCGTATCTCCCAGTGTGGAGAAGAGAAACACCGTATCGAGATAATCAAAGCCTCAGCAGAAAAACCCGATGTATCAGTTGCTAGGTTGGTATCATTAAAAGCAACTCTAAGGACATTGAAAGCATGCACAGTAGGAACAACACCCTCATCTCGAATCTTCGAAATCCTTTCAGCATCATATATATCAGCGGCAACTTCAGAAAAAATAGCTGGACTTTTTGCCTCCACAAAACCATTGCAGGCATCAGCACTGAAACTGTTTGTTTCAGTATGATCTGTTAAAGACTTATTAGCAACATCTATTAACCATCGTAATGCTCTAGGTAAAAGCCTTTTTGGTGTGCCCTGCGGCTCTGAAAGGAAGAAAGCAATAAATGCTGCAGGAATACCAGCACTTCTCCTTAGGAGATCATCCACTGTTTGTCCCTTGGCTACTGTTCGTTCCATAAGTTGCTCCATCCAAGACTCTGTCAACTTACAAAGCCTGAAAAAACGAAAAGTAACCTTAGCAAATTAATTCAGAATGCATGTCCTTTATCTTTGTAGTGAACTCTGCTATAATCCTAACAATGAAAATCCAACATCGTCAAATGCAATATGGTACAAATTCAAATCCATCAATTTCCTAGTGCTCATAGGTAACAGCAGTTATCCGTTAGAGACTACTATAAACAGACACCAAACAGAAAATCAATAGCCATCTTCAGATAAATAAAAAGTTATCAAGCTAGAAATGATGTGAAACGAAAGTCTTCCTTTCTGATAATTATAAAAAGAGAACGGCGTTAGTCCACCTATCATACCCGTTACACCTTTTTTTTTAACTTTCTGCATATTTTTTTCATTTTTCAATTTTCTTTTTTTCGTGAAGGGCGTGCAAGGGAGGGATGAGAGTTGGACGGAAACAGCCGCTTGGTATCTCCAAAGAAACAGGAATTGGAAGAAAAAACAAATAATAGACCTGAATAACAATAACAAGATGGCAAATGAGTTAACAAGAATGCCTTATCTACTGAACGCAGGCCAACACCTCTGTCATGAAGCAAACAACAAACTGAATTATCTACTGCATAATATTCAGATATCTCCTTTTTCCTCTGCATTGACAATACACGAGTGAGCTTGCTTACAAGTGCATGACAATGAGTTTTAATAGATTTAAATTTAAATTTATCTTTCATTATTCCCTTACTAAACTCTGATTGCAATCTAACAACAAAGATTCAAAATTTTCAACTCCAACCTTCTCTTAGAGGTGATATGACAGAGGACTAAAAAACTTTAAGATGGCACCTACTGCCATTAATCTGAAGCAAGATTGGAAGTGTCACTATTTTGGCTCTCCTTTTCCTTTCAATTTTTGCTTGCTTTCTCGCTTTAAAGATTACAAGCTACTCAGGCTCACGAATTTTCAATTTGCTTGTTCAAGCAGGGAAATGAGCTGTGCTCAATCTCACTAATTTTGAGCTCACTTCATCGCAAGCAGAACTCAATCTCTTTGATACCAGGCTCTGGTTCATAAAACCCAATAGGACGGAGAATTCCCTTTCTAGTCCTTTTTTTTGGGTTGTTTTTCCCCCTTGCCACGTGGGGAAAACCCAGAGAACAAAGGAATATACCCTAGACCCTGTCAAGTTCTCCTCATCTCCTCTTAGCTGCAGCTCACCGAAGGAGTTGCAGTACTCACGGGTTTGCTGATTACTAGTACTGGATTCTATCACTTTCTTGGTGTCTGCTTCCCCACCTCTCTGTATTAGCAATCTGCCCAAGGTTCCTCCCATTGAAATTGGTGAGTCTTAAATGAAAATGAGAATTTTAGTGTTTAGTCATTTTCAGTAATTAACAAACAGATAGATGAAAAGGAGATGTCCGCTGTGAAACCACAACATCATTCAGTTTTCTGATTTTAAAGAGAAATTATCTTAAGCTAGACCAAGATAAGCATGCCGCTTACAGCCTTGGCACTGGAATTCCTGCTAAACAACTAAGCATGTCGAAAACATGATTGCACATATAAAAATAGAATCTAGTACACATACCTTGAATCATTCGAACAAAGTAATCGATTGCAAAGAGCAGTAAATCCAGCCCTTGTCTTATCAATAGCACCATTATGCTTCATTTTCAAAAGGACTTCCAAGAAATGGTTGCCAATTAGCTCGAGTTGTTTCAGATCAAGCATTGCGCCAGACGTCATACTGGATAAATCAGTTTCATGAACAGCTTGAAAACCTGATTCAGAAACATCTGAAGTAGGTAAAGGAACCTTTCTTATTATTGTTCCCAAAAGAAGGCTCACCTGAAACAATGTAGATGAGAAGATATTGATCCTTCTGGAAATTTTAAGATTACAAACTTTATATAAGTAGTTAATTACAATCTACAATTCCTCCTTTTGTTTTTTTTAATAATGTTGGTGTCTAGGCCAGCTTAAGTACACCTCGACTATTTCATCGGGTACCTACTACCTCCCACTAAAACAGGTACCGGATAACTCTATGAACTAAGGCCTATACAGATGAGAAGAAATCAACTAGGGTCTGTTAGGAAAGCCACCCGGTAATTGGAATTGGTATAATTACTAGGGTAGTAATTACGACAACCTGTTTGTTTGTCATAACGTAATTACAGTGTAACTACAGCGTATTGTTTGGTTGCACAAGTATAATTACATGGTTAGATTAAATTTTAAATGAAGCAATTATCAAAACTTAAAAGTTAATATAATAAATATATGTCAATAAATAATTTTTTTAGTATAAATAATATTAGATTTGGTATTTAAGATACATTTTTATCTTGAATATATATTAATTAGGAATTATATATTTATAACTAAAATTGTAAAATAATTGATATATATTTTTCAAATTAATAATATTTAGTTTAATTAATTATAAGAACTCAAAACATATACTATTTTGTAAGTACATCATGGAATGCATGTTTGATAAAATAACAACAACAACAACTACCCAGTATAGTCCCACAAGGTGGGGTCTGGGGAGGGTAATATGTAGACAAGCCTTACCCCTACCCAAAAGGGTAGAGAGACTGTTTCCAATCGACCCTCGGCTTAGAGAAGGAAAGGGAGAGCAACAACAAAAACAAAAACAAAAGAGCATTAGTAATTCCGGCAGAAATCGCAAAAATAGTTATCTAAACATAAGAATTATACATAAAATGACGCATGTTTGATAAAATAAAATCAATAATTATAAATATAATATATAACACTATTCAAATATTCGAAAAAACTAATCTATCAATTCTAACAAAAAAGCGAACTGCATGCAATATGTAATAACAACTTCAAAATCCACAAAAAAAACGGTTTAACATATGTCAAATTCCAACATAATAAAAATAAATTACAATACAACTTAAGATTAGGAAACATAATAAGCTATTAACTTCATTTAACAACGAAATTCTACTTTAATGACCTCTTTCATTATATGCCAAGTTTGTTAATGACTCATTATTTCTAATATTAGGAGGTGTTGTTTCAAAAACTTGAATAATAATGCAGATACGCTAACCGAAGAAAATAAAACAGATATGAAATAAAATATATGAGCAATTACATGGAATCACAAGAAGTAAAGGTTGAGAAATAAAAGATAAATAATGTATAAAGAAAATATATTTTAAAATTTAAAAAGAAATTAAAAAGTAGAATTAAAAAAAAAGAAATAAAAATAACGGAAATAAAAATTTATAAATTTTAAATTAAAATAAAAACAAAAAGGAGAAAAATTAAAAGGTAACTTTGTAATTGCATAGTGTAATTACCACCAATTCTCACCTCCCATTGAGAACTGGAGAGTGTAATTATACCTCCCCAATTACATGCTGACCAAATAATTACTTGGCGAGAGAAACATGCTAAACTGTGTAATTATACTCAATGACACTCAAATCCAATTCTTAGGTGGCTTTCCAAACAGGCTCCTAGTATTTATCATTGCAGAGCTTCAGCCACACAAAGGTTGTAATAGAGGGGGGAAGGGTCAAGTGTTCACGAAAGCGGGCGCTTTCTCGCTTTAAGCGAGAAGCGAAGCGAGGCGACTGGTCAGGCGCTCCAAAGGTTAGAAGCGACGCAGGTAAGATAAAGCGTGTGCTTCAACCCTAAACGCGTGAAGCGGAAGAAGCGACGGAAGCGTGCGCTTCTTGAAATTAACAACCCTATTTCTCTTTAAAAAAACCCAAAAGGGTCAGCACTAACACAGTATCCTGTAGGGTTTTGAAGCAGTAGTCTTTCTTCTTCTTCTTCAACCAATCTTTCTTCTTCAGTTTTCTTCTTCAACATTACAACAAAGAAGCTAGGGTTTTTCTTCTTCTTCTTCAACATTACAACAAAAAGAGGACAACTTTCAAGTTTCAAGACTAAAAAGGCATGTTTTTATTTTCATTCAATCTTCTTCTTCTTCTAATCTTCTTCTTCTTTTTCTTTTTCTTTTTCTTTCTAAGCGTCCAAATAGCGCCGAAATGCTGGCGAATTTTTTCCTGTTTCTGCCCAAAATCTGCCCATAATCTGGCCAAATTTCTTCTCAAATTTCTGCCAAAGTATATATTTTTTATTCTTATTTTGTATTGCCTTTCTTATGTGTTATGTAGTTGGTATTTTAATGGCGCCAAAAGAAGATAGGAAAGACCCGGCTTGGGCTTACTCGGTAAGAGCTAGCGAGACCAACAAGATGGCCATTAGATGTCTTTTTTGTAATAAGATTACAAATGGAGGAATCTATCGTCAAAAAGCACATCTAACCGGTGGTTATCCAAATGTCGCATCTTGTCCTAAAGTTCCGGGGAATGTGCAAGAAGAATTGAAAGCATACCTTCAAAAAAAGAAAGAGTTAAAGAGTCAAATGATGCATAAACAAGAACTTTATAATCTTGATGATGATGATGATGATGAAACAGAAAAAGGTGACATGTTTCGTCGCTTCCACAAAAGCGGGGAAGGATGCTTCCACCAATGTCTTCTAGTTGTGGATCCCGATCTACTAGCAAGACCAAAGGTCCTATGGATTGTTATTTCCCGCAAAAATCCGGAGATAAGGGAGGAAAAAGTGGTAATCCTCAAGTTGATGCAAAGGAGATTTTGAGGGACCGTGCAGTTACTTGCTTTGCCCGTTGGGTATATGATGCTGGTCTTCCTTTTAATTGTGTTAATTATAGTGACACGTTTGCTGCTTTTATTGAGGTCGTAGGCCAATATGGCCCATGAATGAAGCCTCCAACTTATTATGAAGTTAGTGGGCCATATTTACAAAAAGAGGTGGCAGAGGTGAACAAAATTGTGGAGGAGCACAAAGTAGAATGGGACAAGTATGGTTGTTCTATTATGATGGATAAGTGGACAGCGAGAAATGGAAAAATGATCATCAATATCTTGGTTAATTCTCCTAAAGGAAGCCTGTTTCTTGAGTCCGTTGACGCAAGCGACTCTTCAACTGATTCAACCAAAATGTACTCCTTGTTCAAGAGTACAATAAACTCTATTGGAGCAGAAAATGTTGTTCAAGTTGTCACGGACAACGCTAGTGAAAATGTTAAAACTGGTGATTTGATGTCTGCTGCGTACCCGCATATCTATTGGACTCCTTGTGCAGCACATTCTGTTAATTTGATCTTTGGTGATATTTTCAAGGAAAGACCCTTCAGTACTTTAATCAGGCAGTTAGAGTGCATTCATATACTGTTCAAAGGCCTTTATTATTGAACATGATGAAAAGATTCACTCAACAAAGAAGCTTGGTGAAACTTGCAAAGACAAGATTTGCTACTGCTTTTTTGACTTTGGCTAGGATGTACGAGCAAAAAGGCAATTTGAAGAAGTTGTTTGTTTCAGAAGAGTACACTAGCAGTGCTTATGGAAGGGAAGCTCGAGGGAGAGAATCTGCAGATATTATACTTTCTATTTCATTCTGGAACAATGTGGTTCATGCATTGAAGATTGGTGGTCCTTTAGTTAAAGTGCTTCGTTTGGTGGATGGGGATAAAAGGCCACCAATGGGCTACTTGTACGAAGCAATTGATAGGGCAAAGGAGGCTATTCGAGACTCTTTTAGTGATCAAAGAAAATACAAAAGAGTCTTTGAGATCATAGATAAAAGGTGGGATAGTAAGCTTCATAGCCCTTTGCATGCAACTGGACTTGTTTTGAACCCGGAACTGTTATATGCCAATGAAGAGAGGATTCAAGGAGATGAACCATTGTGGACTGGATACTATGAATGCATTGAGAAGTTGGTACCTGGAGAATCTGTGCAAGATAAAATCACATAGCAATTTAGTATTTATAGGAATGCTGAACAACTTTTTGGAAAAAACATGGCCATTAGACAAAGAACGACAAAGTCACCAGGTGATCGAGTGCTTATATGTTGTTTTATAGTCAATAAGTTATTTCTTTATTAATATTATGTTTTGAAAATTTGTTCTACTTCTACAGTTGAATGGTGGAAGCAATTTGGTCATTCCACTCCAGATTTACAAAAGTTTGCAATCAAGGTTCTAAGTCTAACATGTAGCTCATCCGGGTGTGAAAGGAATTGGAGCATATTTGAGCATGTAAGAACTAATAAGAAAGATTTAGTATATTGAGATAATTAAATTATATTTCAAATGGCCAAATCTTACTAATTATTTATTATTTTCAGATTCATACCAAAAAGAGGAACAAACTAACCTTGAAGCGTCTCAATGATCCAGTCTTAATTAAGTACAATAGAACATTGAGGCGTCGTTATAACGCTCGCGATGAAATTGATCCAATTAGTTTGGACAACATCGATGATGCTAATGAATGGCTAACTGGAGTCCTGGAAGATCATGCAGATGAAGAAGTATTTGATGATACTTCTGGTATCACTTGGGGTGATGTTGCGGAGGCGCGTGGAATTGGGGAGAGGAATGATGGTTTGAGGGGGTCGAGGGGGAGTACCTCAACTTCAAGTTCACAGAGGAAGGGAAAAGAGCCAGCTACTTTGTCCCTAGTTGATGAAGAAGATGACGAGCAATACAATAATGATACTGGAATACAAGAGTTTGACAATTTTGTAGAAGAATAGAATGTTCATTTTGTGGTTTCATTGATGTTGCTCTTGACAATCTTGAAGAATATTATGTTTTTTTGTGCTTTAGTTGATGTTACTATTTAGTTTTTTAATTCAAGTATTGAACATTTGCTTACAATTACATTTGTTGTCTAGGACATATTTTGTTTAATTTTTTTTTTTTAAATTCCGCTTCACTTCAAAAAAGCGGGCGCTTCGCTTCTCGTTTCTCGCTTTTTGAAATAGGGGTTGTCGCTTTTTCTCGCTTCACGCTATTTTGAACACTTGGAAGGGTAGAAAATGCATTATCTTGCCATCAGTTTAACTAAGAACTATAAAGTTAGTCAGCCTGAGTACAAAGAAGCAAGGAAAAAAATAATGACAACACAAGACTGAATGATGATATAATTTAACCATCAACCTCATATAAGATCTATTAATTAGTTAGCTACTTGGACAAATGGGATAAATAGCCAGTTTCTATACCTCTTTCATAGCAAGCCAACAACCAACCATAACTATCTGCTCAGTTTGCCTGTCATCCCGCACCACTTGTGTATTTTCTACCTTGTCTGAGGTAGATAGGGACTCATCCATCTCATGAGGAACCTCTAACAAAAGAGCATCATCATCCATTTCCTCCATATCATCAGGTAAGTACCAAGCATCAGCAGATACCACCCAAAGGGCCAATGAAGTTATCCGCATGACCAACCCCAATATCTTCTCCAATACCACTTTCATTTCGGATATACTGCAGACTACTGCATCAGAATCCCAGTCCAGTTCCTCAAAAGTATATCGAAGAGCAAGTAAAGCACCATGAACAAAGCTGTCCCTACATGCTTCTGAGAGATCCTTCTCTCCAACCTGAACAACCGCATCCAACCAATCAATCAGTGATCTTAAATACTCTATTGCTGGAGGTGCAAACTTACAAGCCTTATTCTCCCCATTTGGCAGCTTCAACAGTGGTTGTGGAGAGACATCATTAGATGAGGCATTAACAACCCAACCAAGATCCAAAACATACTTTCTGAATATAAGTCGTAAGGTCAAAGCTCCAGCATCGCTCTCTCTAACACGTGGACTACAGACTAGCTTCTTAGCCCAAACAATTGCTTCACTAACCCTGTCCTGGCTATCAATTCCAGGGAGAGGGGTAGGAAAATGCAGCAGAATACGAAAAGAACTCTCTCTAAGTCGGTCCCAACTATCAACAATTGACCCAACCAGTAACAGAGTTGATTCAGGTAAAAGAAGCCCCTTATTGTAGGGATAAAGACAGAATTGAGTAGAGACAGCATCAACGTTTCCTTCTGTAGAAAGCACAATAGACCAAACATTTAGCATTATCAATAAAAGCTCCATTGCCATTATCTTTCTCTCATATGGAGCAGATGGGTAGCACGAAAGGAACAGAAAGCAACTCAACCACTTCATAAAGTTAAAAAGTTCATCTGCCCTGTCTTCAAATGTATCCCCTGTTCCTTTGGCAACAGAATTTCTCCCTGTGTCTTTATGTGCAAGGGGTTGCCAACCTCCCTGCTTAACCTGCCTCTCCAATGCTGTTCGAACCCGGGAAAAGAACTTCCTAAATAAGCTTGTCCACTTCATCTGGAAAGCAGTTGAGCAACATCTCATGTTCAAAGGAACTGCTACCTTCATCAGACTGAGTTCCAATGACGATGGTAAACTTGCGGTCTTTGGATTTATGAACAGAGATTCTGCTGCATCAATCCGAAGCGACTCATCAATATGGGTAAGTGCCAAAACCAGATATTTCACTGGGACTTTAATGTCAATCCCCTTAATGCAGGCAACAGCATCTCTATTTTCCAAGTTCTGCTCCACTTCCTCCGTGGATGACAAAGAACTATTAGACCAATCAATATCCCCTTCCAGCAAAGCAAGTAAACGAGAAACCTTAAACAATGAAACTAAAACAGCCACACGCTCTTCAAGCGCAGGAGTCACACCCCTAAAATCCAGCTCAGTAAGAAATACTTCACCATTGTCCCCACCACATACAATGCCAATAAAAGCAAGCATAGGAAATATAGCATCAACATCCAGTTCAAGAACTACTGGCAGTGCATAGGTGTTAAGATTTGAGCGGAGTTTTGAATGTCCAGAAACTAGGCCAGACAAAAGTGGAGGCAGGCAATGACCTCTATATTTGTTGTACCCACTTTCAACACCATCACTACTCCAATACTCATCACGCAAACACTCAAGGAAACACTTGAGGAATGTTGTTAAAGCACAGCACACGTCATCATCAATGTATGCCTTTATCGTTTCAAACAACAGATCTGGTCTCATACTTAAAATTGTCCTTGCGCCAAGCCTCTTGGTAAGGGATGCTAAAGGAACGTATCTTCCTTTACAACGTGGTCCCAGGCAAAGAAGATCAAAAGCAATCTTCCTCATAAACAAGTTGAATGTATCACTACCCTCTACCCAGTGCAGACTAGCCTGAATGTCTAAGAAGAGATCAAAAATAAGATGCACTTGTTTGACCGTTTGGCTCAGAGGATCTTCCAAATTATTCCACACTATTTGCAACAACCGTGTCCCAATGTCGTCAGAAATGGGATCATAATTTATTTCACGACTTCCATTCTTATCTAACATCGACGTTTTAACCTGCTGCAGGCAAATCTGCATCACAGTCAGAGCATGAAAATTGAAGTGACTGTCAATTGGATTCTCACAAAAATTACAAAGCTCAGGCAAAATGCCATCATAAAGAATCATCTTGATTGATTCCTCGTTATCATTTGATATAAGAAACCCAATATTCAATACTGTCCTCGAGACTGCAGTTAAAATACCTCGAATCAAACAAAGTCTGCTCAACGACAAAAACTTACTTAATTCACTAATCAAATCGCCCTTAAACGGGATTTTATCAACTACATCCTTAAATTCAAACTCATCATACACAATTTCACTCTCATTAAAAATTCCTTCCATAATAAACAATCCAAGCTCTTGAGGACTAAGACAAACCTGTAACGCTGCGAAAAAACTCACCCCTGCAGCCACTAAACAATCCCTAGAAAATGATTCTGATCTCAAAATACTCAAAACAGTAATCAAAATTCTCTCCAGAAAAACACAATTATCACCTGCAGCATTAACAAACTTCAAAGGAAATCGTTGAAGCAAGTAATACATACACGAAAGTGCTTCATTGCATTGTTCCATTACAATAGGCGACGGTCTAGAATAATTCTTCAGCTCTTCTAATACCTCGCTTAACCCTAATACAACATTTAAACCAACCAAAACCGCACATTCTTCAACAATTTCAACTAAGTACCCTAATTTTGGTGTGCTCATCATAGACAACGCTGCTCTAGAAACACAAAATCTCTTTCCTTTATCGCCATATTCTTCGCAAAGTTCACGAAAACAGTTTTGAATTAAGTTATGAAAATTCTTGCATTTGACAAGCACGGAGAGTAAAGTTCTATGCAATGGCTGTGAATTTTCTAGAAAGAGAATTTCTAGGTAAAATCTGGAAGCTGTAGAGATTGATGACACGTCAGCCTTGGAGTTCGAGAGTAATTCGGCGAAAGCTGAAGCGAGGTTTTTAGCATGAGCGAGCTGAGAGTATGTGGATGATAAGGAGGTGAAGTGTTTGAGTTCAGTGTAGAAGTGAGTGGAAGGTGTTTGATGAAATGCATCGCTGAAATTTCTGGGAAATATTACGGCACTGTAAGTGTAACGATGACGATGCTGTAAGGCTCTCCATTTAGCTGACATATCGGTATTTCGGTATTGGGATTAAACGGAGGTTATGTCCCCGGAAGTTTGGTAACGGCGACTTTGGTGGTTCTTTGCCAAGGTTCTTTGGGGTTCAACAAGGGTTTTTAGGAGAATTGAATTGTAGGGAAACGAATTGACCAACGTACCCCTGCACATGTGTTTTTTTCTTTTCTGTTTGAACTTTGAAGCGTGGTATGATAAAATTTCCAGCGAATATTGGCAATTAGAAGCCATAAAATTTTAAGATTAGGAAATCAGTAAAAGCAATGTCAAATAATTTGGTTGACAACCTTACAATTTTGACTGATCATGAACATATAACCTAAAGATGTAACATTTACACTAGTGGCGGCAAATTAATGGGTCGGGTCGGATATCGGACGGGTTAAACATGTAATGAAAAAACGGATGATTATCCGACCCGACTCATAATTAATATGGATAAAAAAATAGGTTAATCGTCAGATAGTATGAGTAACCATATTAGTCATGGTTATGATCACTTTTTGGAGAATTCCAAGCTTCCCAAACTTGAGGAACCCCCAATTTGAGGTTTTACAAAGGTAAAAATTAATCACATCAATAATGCATTGGTTATCAATTTTCTAAACGGATTATTACCCAGCTATATGATATTAGAAACTTATTTACCTATGTTTTCTATGTTTTGTAGTTTTTTATAAGTATCTAAGTTTTCTTACAAATTGTTTACATTGCTCCTTATAAGACTCACACCTCATTATTAGTGACTTTAATTAAGTGAATTAATTACCTCCTTCCCCTTGTTTCCCTTTTTTTGTCTCTCTCTCTTTTTTTACATCAGAATCATTTAATCTATGCCAAGAATCTTCATCTCCTCTCTTCCCAACATCGCTGACAACTTTATATTATTAGAAATCGTCAATTGTATCGTTCTTTTGCTGAAAGACTGGATAGCACCGAAAATGAAGAAATATTCAGGAATTGTGTGATAATTGTATATAATTATATTAAAAATTGTATCATATACATCAATAGTATTATACTTGCATCTTAATTATATCTAATTTAATTTGGTATATTAATACTCAAAATAATACCGATACTATACTAATAAATTAATATAAAATTATCATATATTTATGATACAAACTGTGAAATTCGTCACGAACTCACAACTGCTCGTAAAAATATACAATAAATATACAAATTATCATACATTAATAATACACTTCCTGCAACGATTATGATACTTATACAATTATAATATAATCACGATACATTTCTGAAAAATTGTGATACAATTCTTATCTTCATCTTCTTTAAGTATCAATCATACTTCTTCACTAAAAATCTAATATAATCGTATTATAATTATATTAGTATTGTATTTATTTTGGGTATTGATGTATCATATATGGGTAAATTTAAAAAATAGCCAGATTTACAACTGATCATTCAAAAATAGCTCAATTTCAAAAGTAATAGAAACTTAGCCACTTTTTATATAAAAATAAATCTGAGCGAAAATACTGTTCAAAACTCGAAAAATACTCCGTATATTATGCTGGAGTTCCAACATAAATATACTTGAACTCCAGCATATTATACTGGAGTTTCATAATAAGTATGATGGAACTCCAGCATAATATGATCGAGTTCCAGCATAAGCACACTAGAACTCCGGCATAATATACTGGAGTTCCAGCGAGTATATTGGTCTAGTAAAATATATTGGAGTTTTGAGCCCCGGTGCTCCAGTCTCCAGTATATTATACTGGAGCCAACAAAATATATCGGCACAGCATAATATGCTGGAGTTCATACACAAGTGCATCGAACTCCAGTATATTATATTGGACTGGTCTCTATTGCACCAAAATAGTGGTTATTTTTCATTGACTTGGTAAACGCTGGCTATTTTTGATTGACCAGTCCGAAAACTAACTATACCGTGTTGTTTTAACATTTTTTTTATGAATAATAGTTAACTGTTTTTTTAACCATTTTGCAACCCGTAATTGACAGTATAAGAGATTATATCAAATGGTTATAGCATACTGTTTTATTTTTTATGTTATTGAACTATTATTATTTTAGATAATTAACCATTTTTATAAGTCATCTTAACTACATAGTATAAACAAATTATATACTATCAATGTATAAAAATAATTTAAACTCATAATTCAAATAGAGTCACTTCATCGATAGAAAAATACTTTAATCATATTCGGATATTATTATGATTACGTTTCCACAATTAGATAGAATGGTCAATGAGATAAAATAAAAAAAAACCATTATGTAACTTGTTGCTATTAAAAAATGATGAAGGGATGATCTCTGATTGAGTTTAATTCTGGCTTTTCTCAAGAGCAATTTTCATAAAATACCATAGTTTAGAGCATAGTAGTTATAATTTGCTTAATAACTATTAGCAGTTACTGTTTAATTGTTATCAACTTGTATTACTTGTATTCAAACGCGGAACAAATACAACATGTGTCAACTGTATTCATGCGTTTTTGTTACTTGTATTCAAACACGAAACGAATACAACATGTGTCAACTGTATTCGTTTGCGCAACGAATACAACTTATATCAACTGTAAACGTTTGTCCAATTGTATTCATTCACACAATAAATACAGCATGTATCAATTGTAACCAAGGAAAAATACAAGAGTGCGTATAAAGGGAATATGTATCGACTGTATACAGGAGTGTATACAAAGTATATAATTTGTATCGAATGTATAAATATCGATTGTATTCATTTAATTTCTTGTTTCATGAATTTGCTATAAAATTCAAATATAGGTATAAATAATAAAATATTAAAATATCTTAAAGTATTGCGATAAATTATAAATATAATGTATACGTTGGACGTGTCGCATAATTTACCTTCTATCAAAGCATGCACATCTGGATATTCCCAACCCAAATCATTTCTAATGAAGTTTGCGCATTGAAGTCACCCAATCCATTGAGTAACTTGTAAAAGCCCAAAAATAAAGCTCATTGTAGAAACAATGGAGTATTAAGCCAGGCCATGTGGAATATTTATTTATAGAAATTTTACCACCTATGGAATAGATTAGTATCTTATTTATATTAAATAGATATCATTTTAAGATATTATATCCTATAAATACCTTTTATAGTTTATAGCAAAATATCTAAATATAGTTCCATCCTACAATTAATGCACTATATATGCTACAAAATATTTTTTCCTCTCATTTTTTATATTTTCTCTCACCTAATTAGCGTATATTTCCTCTAACTAGCTTCACTCTCTTTTCTTTCATACACTTTACCTTCTTCTCCCATAAACCCACGTTTTATAAATCTTCTCCCACCCTAAATCTATATTTCTCCGCCATTATCACTTCTACACTCTTCTCCCACATACCCATGTTACTCCAATTCTTTGTCCTATCTGTATTTTCACAGCATAGTCAAACTTTATTTTTATTTGGCATACAAAAACAAATCTATAAAACAACAAATTTCAGCAAGAAAAAAGGAAGAAATATAGAGATAGAGAAAGTAGAGGAGAAAGAGATCTAACCGTCCATCTCAAAGAGAATTTTTTGAACCTTGATTTTGTTGAAAGCCATGTTTACAAATGAAAGAGGTAAAATTGTATTCACATGTATTCAGCAGCATTCATTAATATATTTTAGATGTATTAAAAAGTTATGATTATTCTCTTGTATTCAGTTTTAATCAATTGTAATTAACTATTTTTATTCAGCAGTAGTATTTTCAAGTATTTTATACAACTGTATTCAGTTGTAGTTAGTTATATTCAATTATTTTATTCAGCAGAAGTTAGTTGTATTTTGTTCCATTCAAGAGTTTTATTCAGTTGTATTCAATTGTATTTTGTTGTATTCAATAGAAAAAAAGGAGAAGAGAACTGAGAAGTTCGATCAGATGTGTTGCTCTGGTTTTCCTTCTTTTCACATTTTTGAGTTGCTTTCTTTAAGCAAAATACAAATTAGTGTGTACTCGTTTTAGTTCTTTAAGTTAAATTAGGAGACTATCATGTGATTTGATTTCCTTCTATTTTTAACAAGTTTACGTTCCCAGAATTTGCGCAAAAAAGTTGCTATATTTCACTGAAATTTCGTTTGAATAAAGTTAAATACAGTTAAAATTTCGCTTGAATACAGTTAAATACAGATAACACTTAGCTGGATTTCCCATTTTTACGCCTATCTTTTTCTTTGTATTAATGAATACAACTGTTTAAATACATGAAATACATTATATAAAAGCATAAAAGGTATTTATAGAACGTAATATAGCAAAGAGTATCTATAAGTGGCTAATTAGGACTAAAAGATGGTGCCTTATAAAAAAATTTCTTTATTTATAACATGTACATAAGTTGGGTCAAATCGAATTTTTTATGGGGAATCTTACAGGTGAAAAAGATACTATTTACTAATAACTAGCAATTTTAGTCATGCTATCAAAAATAGCCAAAAAGTTAACAATGATAAGGGATTTTTTTTTTCAACAGGTATTGTTGCAATTCGTTTAGAACAAATAGATGAGACAATAAACAAATTTTAACGAAGTTTGATGGCGAGTTAGATAGTTTGAAGTTAAAATTCATTACCAGTAATATAAACTATTTAAAAAATAGGGAAAAGGATTTTTGTTATTGGGCATGGTTTGATTGAAAACATATTGATGAGGCAATATATAAAATTTGAGCAGGATTGGAGGTGATTTGGACTGATTTGGTATCAAAATTTGTAGTTAGAATCGAGTTTTAAAGATTCTTATGCGACACATGTAGCAAAGATGGATCTTACATACAGGTATACATGGATATACATGTGATACATATTTGATACATATATAATACATATGTGATACACAAATGTACATATGTACCATCTTTTTCCATGTGCATCTTCTACTTTAAATTTTTAATTCAAACCACCTAAAAATCTACCAAATCATCCCAAAATTGAGATTCAAAATTCTTAAGATGTGGCTAATCTACCAACAACACACACTCGAAAGAAAGCAAAGAATTAACCTTTTTTGGCCATAGATAGTTAATTTACTAATATTCCAATAACACTCTCAAAAGAAAGCAAAACGTTGACCTTTTTTTCGCCACAGATTTGTAGCATTAAAATATAGCATCGCCAACAATAAAGATAGCTAAATCCCATAAAACGAGCACGACTATTAAGCCATAATAAAAATAAATATAGTCTAAAAGTACATAGTCATGCTAAATTAAGTACTGCTAATAAGTTTTAATTTCATGGCCGAACACTAACAAAATATTAAAGTCAAGTTATGCTTTTTACTATCTAAATCAATGCAAAAAAAAAAAGGAAAAAAGATCAACACTATTGTTATTTCTATTGTTGAATCAAATCTTCTTTTATTTGAATTAGTATTGATTTTGTTTTGAATTGAGCTTTATTTAGTTACTGACATCTATGTGCTATAAAATTTATTAGACCACTAAAAAATTCTAAGTTCAAACTTAAAATAATATGTCCAAATACAAACACTATGAGAAACTTAAGAAACAATTACAAATTATATTACAATAAGTACTTGTATGTATAAAATATTCTTAACAATTATATACATATAATGTCAAATTAGTTGTTTCGATATAAATTTTTTTTATTTAATATCAAATCAAATTACTTATAATCAATTTTTTTCAATACCAAACTATTAGTCGGGGCTTTGTTCGATTTAACTTGAATTATCAGTATGATGTGTTTTGTCAAATTTCTTCGAATATCCCTAAGTTTGATGATCGCATATGTGATGATTTTTTGATGATTTGAGTGAGTAAGTGAGTATTTATGACACTCGTGTGCAAGTTTTGGTTGTATCTTAAGGGGCTCGGGTGAGTTTCAAATGAGTTTTGGATGGTAATAATAGGCTATATAGTTGTTATTTACACCATAATTGCCCATGCTTTGTTATTGTTTTGTAATGTAAGTTGCCAATAAAATGCTTTAATTGATGCTATTTGGTTTCGCAGGGAATATAAGATGTGAGGAAGCAATATGAAGTGTTTAGAGGCAATAACATAAAGAAAATACCCACTCAAGAAGTACCTGAACACAAAAGAGCAAAAAGAGAAGGAACGCGGAGACAAAAAGCCCAACAGTGCTCCCCGCGGTTGCCGCCGCGCTCCGTATCTCGGTTGGAGACAGAGTGCCCCACAGTCAGCACCGTGGTCGACTCTGCGGCCGTGGCGGCATGTTCAAAACTCAGAAATTTGAGGGGCCAAATTGTCAATTCAGGAAAGTTTTTGAAAACCTTTATAAGAAGTAGGAAACTCGCCCAAAATAGTGGAAGGCTTAATTTGAGATTACTTTTGGAAGAAGAACAAGTGAGAGATCACCCAAAACATCATAGTTCTTATTATCTTCTATTTTTCTCGCAATTTTCCATTATGAATAATATATTATTTTTATCTTCCGTTGTTATGAGTAGCTAAATACTTTAATCTATGGTTTTGGTGAAACCCGTCAAGGATGACTTGGTTGTTATATTTATATAGTTTTGAATTGGTTGTTAATCTCTATTTGTTCATCTGCGTTTTGATTGTGGTTAATTGAAAGGACCCTCAATTATCCGTCCCTATTTAGTATGTATATGCTTGAGAGAGTGCATATTTAGGTGATTGTATGAATAACATCACTTCCGGAGTATAGACAAGAGTCATAACCGAGGGTTTAGAGTTTGGATTAGAGATAACGATATCTCGGGTTCAATCTAAGTGAACTGTATTGTAAATCTAGCTAGCATAGCTTGAGAAAGTGCGTCTAGTAAATTATCATATTTGCTTGAGAAAGAATTATTAAGGGCGATCCATCTTGATGACGAATTCTTGAGAAAGAATTATAATAATTGGAGCGTTCATGATTGATAGAGACAACAAAATCATATTTATAAGACATATACGACCAAAGAAATCACCAACGGGGGAAACTATTACCTTAGACCTTATTACAACTGTTTACACATCAAGCATAGTTAATTTTCAGCTGTTAGTTATTTTCAGTTTTTAGTTGTTAGAAATATCATCAACTGTGAATAACAAAGTTTGGGAAAATTGATCGTGTGAATTTAGTAAATCTGACAAGAGTAATTGATAGGTTAACTCTTTGTGGTTCGACTCTGGGCAGAATTACTCAGACTATATTTGCTACGTTCATGTGTGTTTTTTATAAGGCATAGTTTGTCGTTATCAAATTTTGGCATCGTTGTCGGGTACTTAATGGTGTTATCAATTACAATTGGAAGAAGTGTATGCCTAGAAGTTCCTC
>JASVEL010005690.1:0-99686 GCA_032618575.1 Nicotiana noctiflora
GTTCAATTCTCCATGGATGACATCAATCAATTCATTAGAGAGGAAGGCTTGCATCAGGTAGTGATCATGAAGTTTTCTTATGGGAAACCTGATCTCCAAGAACTCTGAAAAATTTTCTCGTCGCAACTCGATATTCAAGGTTACTCCGAAAGCTATCAAGCTACTGCTGTTTCCATTCTCTGTGATCAGGGAAGCTTAGACTTTGCTAAATTTGCTCCCTATCAATTCCATAGCCACCTGGGAGGAATTAGTCAAGCAGTTTCGGAATAAGTTCTATCCACCTAACAAGACTGCAAGACAAATTGATGAAATATTGTAGTATAAGCAACAGCCGACTGAGTCCTTGCAAGAAACTTGGGAAATATTTAAAGGGATGCTAGTGAAGTGCCCTCACCATGGCATTACAGACCATATGCTTGGCCAGAGATTCTACACGGGGTTAGCTCACAACTTAAAGGCAAATGTGGATGTTTCTGCTGAAGGTGTATTTTTGAGTAAGACATACACCGTGTGAAAATCCTTCTTGATAAGATGTCATAAAATTAGGGGTGGATGACTATGAGCTACAACACTGGTACCCATAGTGAATTTAGTTCCTCTTGACCCAAATCATTCACATGCAGAGAATATGGCCACAATCATGACCCAGATGAGCATATTGACAAAGAAAATTGATGAGATGGGTACAAAACAAGTGTACGTTATTGATATAACAAATAGAGGACTGTGTACACCTTGTATTAATCAGTCTTATATGAGTTCATGGAGCGAAGAAGGTAAAAATCAAGGGGCAAGGGAAGATATGAATTATATTAACAACTATGGGGGTCAGAGACAAGGAACACAGTAGTGGAGACTGCCACAAAATCAACAGTACATGCCTAATATGCAACAACCTGGGGTATGCATCCTCAGAACCAAATGGTGCCAGTACCATATCAGAAATTACAGGACTATCCATAGCAAAATCAGCAACAATTAGCTTATCAACCACCTCCTCAGCAGCAAGATAACAATATGGTGGAAATCAGGGGTATGCTTCAGCAACTCATTGGGACAAATAATAAAGTGCAGGAAAAATTGGTAGTGCATGATTTAGCCATAAAGAATATTGAAAACGCGAGTGGGTCAGCTATCCATGGCTTTGAACAACCGTCCTCAGGGAACTTTGCCCGTAGACATAAATATAAACCCCATAAAGCAAAACCTGAATCAACTGATGGCAGTAAGTCTCTAGAATGGGAGAGATTTAGACAGAGAGCACGAAATTGCACAAGCCAGCAAGGATACTACACCAGCCACTCCAGTTTCGTTAGAGGTGGAGGAACCAACAATGCTTACTGAAGTGGTGGTTGAGCAGAGTCGAGAGGTAAAAGGCAAAGATAAGATGAATGAGCAAGCTGCAGAACAGGTGGCACCTTTTGCACCATAAAATTCCAATAGAGAGAAGCCAACAAGAAATGCACAAAGGGTGATACCTGCACCCTTCCCTCAGAGACTTGTTAAACAAAAGAAGGAAGTTCAATAAACTAAATTCATGAAGATGCTACGTCAGATTTAGTTGAATATTCCTTTGATGGATGATTTGAGGGAGATGTACGATTATGTGAAGATGATGAAGGATCTAATATCGCGAAAGTTTGATTTTTAGGATCTTTCCACTATAACTCTAACACAGACCTGCAGCGTAGTAGTGACAAGACCAATGGCTCAAAGATGTCTGATCCAGGTTGCTTCATTATTCCATGCACAATTGGGAGGTTTGCTTTTGCAAAGGCATTATGTGATCTGGGGGCCAGCATAAATCTGATGCCGTTGGTTGTGTACACTAAATTGGGCATAATAGAGCTAGACCGACTTTTATGCTGCTATAGCTGGCTGACCGTATGGTGAAAAGGCCAACGGGTATTTTGGATGATGTGTTGGTGCAAGTCGGAAGGTTCGGGTTCCCAGCAGACTTCGTTATTCTGGATCGTCAGGTGGATGAGAAGATACCCCTTATTCTAGAGAGACCGTTTTTGGCTACTGGGAGATCACTGATCGATTACGAGACTGGGAATTAAAAATGAGACTGAATGACGAAGAAGTTATCTTCAATGTTCAGCAATCTATGAGGAGACCTAGTGAATATGCTAATTGCTTTCTAGTGGAGGCAGTAGATGTGATCCTGCAAGAAGATGATGTGACCTTGACTGTTAAAGATCTATTAGAGGCATGTCTGATAAATTTGGAAGAAATGGATGGTGAAGGGTTAGCTGAATGGGTTAGGGCACTTGCGGGTCGAGGATCTGGACAAGGGAGCCTCAGTTCGAGTCCCTTGAGCTAGAAAAAAGGGCTAGTAATCCAGTGAAGCAATCAATAGAGGAAACTCCCAAGTTGGAGCTGAAGCCACTCCTAGGTCATCCGGTTTACTAGATGTGCAGGTACAATAACTCTTACAAGTACTACAGGAAAATAAAATTGTCATTGGCTGGATCATGGCAGAGATAAAGGGTATCACCTCAGCCTTCTGTATGCATAAGATTCTCCTGGAAGAGAGGCACAAACCTTCCAGGGAACATCAGCGAAAGCTCAACCCAAACATGAAAGAGGTTGTAAAGAAGGAAGTGATAAAATGGCTAGATGCGAGAATCACCTTCCCCATGTCTGATAATAATTGGGTCAGCCCTGTCCAATGTGTGCCGAAAAATGGGGGAATGACTGTTGTGAAAAATGACAACAATGAGTTGATCTTAACTTATACAGCTACAAGGTTGCGAATTTGCATGGATTACCGGAAAGTGAACATCGCCACCTGAAAGGACCACTTTCCCTTCCTTTCATTGACCAAATATTGGACAAGTTGGCCGGAAGACCGCACTTTTATTTCTTGGATAGATATTCAGGGTGCAATCAGATATCAATAGCCCCTGAAGATAGAGAGAAAACATTATTCACATGTCCGTATGGCATCTTTGCCTTTCGGAGAATGCCATTTGGGATTTGCAATACACCAAAACTTTTCAACGGGGCATGTTATCCATCTTCACATATATGGTGGAGGATATTATGGAAGTCTTTATGGATGATTTCTTCATAATGCGAGATTCATTCGAAGATTGTCTTGACAACTTGAACAGAGTGCTCAAAAGATGTGTAGAGACAAACTTAGTGCTAAACTGGGAGAAGTGCCATTTTATGGTACATGAAGGGATAGTTCTGGGACATCGAGTGTCCAGAAAAGGAATTGAGGTCAACCATACTAAGGTTGACGTGATTGAAAAGCTACCACCACCCACTTCAGTCAAGGCAGTGAGAAGTTTTCTAGGGCACGCCGGATTCTATCGGTATTTCAGAAAAGATTTTTCTAAAATTGCTAACCCATTATGCAAACTCCTTGAAAATGGATTAAACCTTTGTGTTTTCAAATTTTTGCAGGTTTGTAACTGCACCCATCATTGTTGCACCCAACTGGAAGCAACCATTTGAACTCATGTGTGATGCAAGCGATTATGCTATAGGAGTAGTCTTGTGGCAGCAAAAAGATAAGATGATGAATCCAATTTATTATGCAAGAAGAACGCTAAGCGGTGCACAACTCAACTATACTGTGATAGAGAAAGATATGTTAGTGGTGGTGTTTGGTTTTGACAAGTTGCGATCATATCTGATTGGTTCTAGGTAATTGTATAGACTGACCATGTAGCTCTTAGGTGCCTAATTGAGAAGAAGGAGTCTAGGCCACACCTGATTCATTGGGTGCTGCTGTTGCAAGAATTTGACCTCGAAGAGTCTAAGCCACACATGATTCGTTGGGTGCTGTTGTTGCAAGAATTTGACCTTGAAATTCATGACCGTAAGGGTATAGAAAATCAAGTCACTGATCATCTATCATGACTTGAAGAAGCTGAAAAATTAGTCGAGGTCGAAGAGATTCTGGAAACCTTTCCAGATGAGCAGCTGCTCGTAGCTACTCTGGAAGATGTGCCATGGTATGTTGATTTTTCATACTTCTTGGCCTACGGTATAGTTCCATATGACCTTTCATCTGCCCAAAAAAATGTTCTTACGTGATTGCCTCATGTGTTATTGGGACAAACCTCATTTGTTTAGAATATGTGTTGATAATATTATCCAGAAATGTGTCCCCGAGATAGAACAATCTTCTGTTTTGCAGACTTGTCACGCATCAGCATATGGAGGACATTTTGGAGGCGGCAGGACAGTTGCGAAAGTGCTAGAGGCCGGATTCTTTTGGCCAACTGTGTTTAGAGATGCACACCTCTAGGTCAAAGGCATCAATGAATGCCAGCAAACCGGGAACATTTCCCGTCGCGATGAGATGCCAATGAACCCGATTCAAGAGGTAGATATGTTTAATGTTTGGGGGATCGACTTTATGGGTCTGTTTGTCATCTCATTTGGCAATAATTACATCCTTGTTGTTGTGGACTATGTGTCTAAATGGGTAGAGGCTGCAACGTCGCCCACCAATGATGCAAGAGTGGTAGTAGGATTCCTAAAAAAGAACATATTCACAAGGTTTGGTACACCAAGAGCGATCATCAGTGATGGGGGCACTCACTTCTGTAATACAGCCTTCGAGAAACTACTTACAAAATATGATGTATGCCACAAGGCGAACCCCTTACCATCCGCAAACTAGTGGGAATGTTGAAGTGTTCAATAGGGAGATAAAATGTATACTAACCAAGACAGTGAATGCCACACGAACTGATTGGGAAAAGAAGCTTGATGGCACACTCTGCACCTATAGAACTGCGTCCAAAACACCAATAGGAATGTCACCATACAAGTTGGTATTCGGGAAGGCCTGCCATCTACTTGTAGAGATAGAATATCGAGCTTGGAGGGCACTAAAGCAATTGAACATGGATCCAGATGCAGCTGGACAAAATCGACTGACAGAGTTGCATGAGCTGGAAGAATTTAGATATAAAGCCTTTGAAAGCATGAGGATATACAAGGAAAGAATAAAGAAGATGCGTGATAAACACATTGTGGACAGAGATTTCAAACCCGGTGATAAGGTGTTACTGTATAATTCAAGGCAGAGATTGTTTCCAGGTAAGTTAAAATCCCGGTGATCAGGACCATTTAGAGCGGTACAAATGTTCTCTAGTGGAGCGGTTGATATTGAGTCAGAAGATGGGACAAATAAGTTCTCAGTAAATTGATAGAGGTTGAAACATTACCTTGGAATAGCTGAAGAAAAAGGGGAGACACTGATGATCAATTTGAAAGAACCTCAGAGATCGAGCGAGCCTTAAATGCACTTATTTGCATCATATTGCGATGTTAAATATGGCGCTGCGTGGGAGGCAACCCACGAATGTGTTGTAAGTGTAGTATGTAACTTCATGTTTAGAAGGCAAAAAAAAACTGCCAGCTGCGACCGCGGCTGGATCGCGGAAAACACTTCCTGGTGACAAAATTCACTACGGCCACAGATCGAATCGCGGTTTGACTGTAGAAATAACTTGAGGTCAATAAATTCACCGCAGACATAGCGCATACCACGGTGTCGACCGCGGGAGATTCTGTCCCAAACCGCGGAAGCGACCGTGGTCGGGTACGGGGAGGTAATTTTTTTTTCATTTTCTTCAATTTTTTTCTTTTCTTCTTCTCTTCCAATTAAAAATAAAACACACCCCCCTTCATCCCCTAAATCAAATGTTTCTCCCCCTCCCCTAAATCCCCAAATTCCTCTCTCTCTAAACCCTAACCCTCCTCTCCATATTCTCTTCTTCTTCTCCCTCCTTCACAATCACTCGCATCTTCTTCCTTTGAGGTATGATTCCGACCCCCTCCTCTTTTCTTTCTATTTTATTGTTGTATTATTCTAGTTAAGTTTGTTCTAATGTAGTGTTAGTGATAGAATTTTTTTTAGTTTAGTTTTTCTTCTTTTCTGTGTAATTTCATTTTTAGCATAGTTTGGTGATGGGCTGTGTTTTAAATGTTTGGAATGGTGTTCTTGGTGGGTGATGGTTTAGAGCAAATGTGGAATGTGTGGGTGTAGTGAATAGTTGGATTGGGGGAAGTTTGTTGATCCCCATAGGCCATGAATGTGAAGTTAATTACCTTGCCCACAAGGTGTTTGGGATATTGCCTCAATAGGGTTATAAGGTGAGATTGTGACATGGTTGTGGTGAAGTTTGAGTAACCACTCATAGTCACACATTTTTAGGCTCATCCTAATCAATGTTTCTCTATTTTGACAGGTAATATGAGTTTTTCACGGAAGGGACGGAACATCGGGTCCTCTGCTAGTGGCCCAGGAGGCTCCTCACGAGCTAGGGGCCAAACCAGTGCACAAAAGTTTGATAGCACTCGGTTTGTCTTTGAAGAAACAGAGAAAATGTACAATTAAAAACTTGCAAAGAAGTTACTCCATGAAGTCCATATAGATAGGAATGCATTGGTGCAGGAGTGCCTCAACATGTTTAATGAGCTAAAGAGGTGTCAGATGTACATTTTCTTTGAGACTTCTGAGGAGGCCAACATTCTGCTAGTGCGGGAGTTTTATGAAAACCTGCCAGAACACGAGGTCGGGGTTGTGACTGTGTGTAATACCCGAGTTAATGCTTCCATAGAGGCATCCGTAGAGCTTGTAACCTCCCCGCGTTCACGGGTGACAATCACTACGTCATGGCTAGTCGCCTAGTGGTTGATTAGGGTAGAATTCTAGCGGTCATCGGTATACCTGACAGAATTCCTAATTGGGTAGCACAACCAACAACTCTACACTCTAAGTATCTCACTTGGGAGGCCAAATATTGGCTCACCGTCATCACCACTCGGTTGCTACCATCCGGCAATACCACCGATGTAAATGGGCCACAGGCCACTATGATCTACTGCTTCATGACTCACCAAGGGTTTGATGTCGCTCGAGTCCTCTATGAAGAAATATTCATCTGATCGCCCTAACTAATCAAATGCCACTACTTCCCTTCACTTGTCACCCGTCTATGCCGCCTTGATAATGTTCTTGAGAACTCTCGAGTTGATGGGAAATTACCTATAAAAACTCATTTCCGGGCGAAAAAAATTAGACAAGGGGGACGAAGGCTGGTACAACACAATGATGACTCATCTTATGAGTCTGAGTGTGAAGATTATGTTGATACTGCTACAGCTACTGAGATCACAGACTCTCCTAGAGGAGACGAGGTAATCTCCTCATAGCCACGCCGAAGCACTTGCATGGCTGCTTCGGAGCAGGAGATGACTGAACTGTGAATCTCCATTGCTGACTTGGGTACTCGCAATGATGCTATGGCTGACCGACAGGTGAAGTCGGAAAAGAAGTTCATGGGCTGGTTGAGAGCTCTGGGTTACGCCTGCAACGTGAACCCAGACACAGTTTTGGATCAAGAGTGACCTTTCAGGGAAGTTCCTTTACTTCACTGATTTTTATATTGTTAAGCCATGTGGACATGTCTTATTTTTAAGTGTGGGTGGAGGAGCTTCATTGTATTTTGTACTTGTGCATATTATCTGTTAGTTGCTTTGTGTTTTGTGTTAGTTGCTTTAGGAATGGAGTAGCAGTTGTTTTGTTTTAGGAAGTTACAATAGAAACGACTTGTCCCTACGATGGATCTCTTTCGGCAAGGTTCTTGAGGGAGTAAATCGAGAAAAAAAATTGGAAATATAAAGACTCTTTCTAATGACAAATTCTTTAGACAATTTTCTTGAGGGAAGCTACTACAGAACATACCAAAAAGATTTTTTAGGTAGTGTAGTAACTCCCCTTTGATTTTTCTTTGGGCCACGTTCTTTTCCAAGGGTTTAGCTTGAACCGAGTATAGGTAGATTTTATTTTTTTCTTTTTCTTGTTTTAGTATAGGATTAAGGGAAAATGAGTTAAATTGAAGAGGAAAACTCGTAGCGTTCTTACACCTGAACACATTAGACGCTAGAGTGTAGCGTTGAGCTTCAAGGGTTGAATTTGATTAAGTGCCTTAAAACTTGGATGTTTGCACCTAACTTGAATACTCAAATAAAAAGTCTTGATAAACTATTCCAGAGTGAGTCATGTGCCATGTGTGTGTGAGCATGTATGTATTCCATGTTGTATATTTGATGCCTAGAACTTGCCCTGTGTATTTATAAAGCGAAATAGTATCTTCATTCAGCCTTAGAAGCGATATATGCATTTATTTGTTGAACCATATATGTATATATGACCCACCTAATTGTGAACTGTAGCTAACCCCTTTGATCCTATAATCCTTTTTCTTTGGTAACCACATTACAAGTCGTACCCAATTGTTTGAATTAACCATCTAGTCGAACCTTTTCACCTCTCATGAGCACTTGAATTGTTATGAACTTTGTAAAAATTAAAGTGTGGGGTATTTGGTTTAGCTTTTGAGTGAAACTATTTGAATAAAGAGAAAGGTACACTGTTTTGAAAGAAGGGGGAGAGCCACCAACAGAAAAAAAAAATAAAAAAAAGTGGTGGCTCTTGACGTAAGTGTGCTTAAAGAAGAAAAGGGTAAATTACATTGATGTGAAGGTGGAATTTTAGTTTGACAGAAGTATATGGTTTGAATGTTAAAAAATGTATGTATAAAGTGTTTAGGGAGGTGTGGCCACTCTTACATCTAAATATATTCTACCCATCCCGTAGCCTACATTACAACCAAATAAAATCCCTAATTGATCTAAGATTGAATGAGCTCGATTAGTCGAGTACTACATTAAGGAAAAGCTTATGGTGCATCTTTATGGCATGTGAATGTTCTTTGGAGAATGAATGAATTCTATCTAATTGAGTTCCTAATTGTTGTCACTATCATTATATATAAGGAACTACTCTCTTGTGTGATGTGAGGGCATGTGATTCACAAAGGAAAGATGAATCTTGACTATTGTGTAGAGTGGTTTGAGTAAGTTCAAATGTTGCAGGGTATGAAAAACTTGATTCTTGAGGTGAAAGCTGCTCACTACTAGGTGTAACTCTTGTAAAATATTCATGGTGTGAGCCTTTGAGGGAAAAACATAGGGAATGAATTTTTATGGAGTGTGGCGAATTTCTTGAGGACTAGCAATAATTTAAGTGTGTGGTGTTAATAATAGGCTATATAGTTGTTATTACACCATAATTGCCCATGATTTGTTGTTGTTTTGTAATTTAAGTTGCCAATAAAATACTTTAATTGATGCTATTTGGTTTTGCAGGGATTATAAGATGTGAGGAAGCAACATGAAGTGTTTAGAGGGAATAACGTGAAGAAAACACCCACTTAAGAAGTACCCGAACACAAAAGAGCAAAAAGAGAAGGAACACGAAGACAAAATGCCCAACAGTGCTCCTCGCGGTTGCTACCGCAGTCCGCGCGACAGTTGGAGACACCGCGATCAGCACCACAGTCGACACCGCGGCCACGACAGCATGTTCGAAACTCAAAAATTCGAGGGGCCAAAGTGTCAATTCGGGAAAGCTTTTGTAAACCCTTATAAGATCTAGGAAACTCACCCAAAATAGTGGAAGGCTTAATTTGAGATTACTTTTGGAAGAAGAACAAGTGTGAGAGATCACCCAAAACATCATAGTTCTTATTCTCTTATATTTTTCTTGTAATCTTTCTATTATGAATAATTTATTAATTTTATCTTCCATTGTTATGAGTTGCTAAATACTTTAATCTAAGGTTTTGGTGACCCCCGTTGGGGATGACTTGGTTGTTATATTAATATAGTTTTGAATTGGTTGTTAATCTCTATTTGTTCATCTACGTTTTGATTGTGGTTAATTAAAATGGCCCTCAATTATCCATCCCTATTTAGTGTGTATCTTCTTGTGAGAGAGTGCATATTTAGGTGATTGTATGAACAACATCACTCCCAGGTTATACACGAGAGTATTAACCAAGGGTTTTGTGGTTGGATTAGAGATAACGATGCCTCGGGTGCAATCTAAGTGAACCGTATTGTGAATCTAGCTAGCGTAGCTTGAGAAAGTGCGTCTAGTAAATTATCATATTTGCTTGAGAAAGATTTATGATAACTGGATCATTCATGATTAATAGAGACAACTAAATCATAGTTATAAGACATATACAACAAAAGAAATCATCAACGGGGGAAACCATTACCTTAGACCTTATTCCAACTATTTGCACATCAAACATAGTTAATTTTCAGCTATTAATTATTTTTTGTTTTTAGTTGTTAGAAATATCATCAATTGTGAATCACAAAGTTTGGGAAATTTAAACGTGTGAATTTAGTATATATCAACTTTTGAAACAAAAGTCAAAGATGTGCTAGCTTTGCACCCTAGCATTAGCCCTTCTTCCGGCGCTTATATCTTTTTATCCGGATGTCGTTCGAAAAAATGGTTAAGAGACATAGAAACTAAATTTCAAAACCTTCATTTTGGTATAATATTTCCCAAAAAGACCTCATATAACACACAAAACCAATTGCTCAAAAAGCTTTAGTGACACACCTACTTGTCACCTATGTAGTCTGCGCAGTCTCGCAAAACTGTACATATCTCTTTACTCTGATGTCACATCGACAAACGGTTTAATGCATTAGAAAGTATACTTGTAGATCGTCAATTTGATGTGTGAATCATCACGTATTTCCAAGTACATTGGGAGAAAATGCTCAGCTATATTTGACATAGGTTTCAGCATATTTATGGATGTAACTGTCACGACCCAAATTTTTCACCCTCGGTAGTCGTGATGACACTTACTAGTGAAAGCTAGGCAAGCAAATTATTCCAATTATTAATCCTTTTTATTTTTAATCGCTTAACAATTGTGAATTAACATTACATAAACAACGAAAATAATAAATCGAAAGAATGAAATGTAACAATTTAATATAATATGGATACCAATCTATAAACATAAGATACCCAAAACTGGTGTCACAATCTCACAGACTGTCTAAGAATACTACAAATTGGGTTCCGAAAGATAAATACAAAGTTATTTCTGAAGTACATAAAAGAAACAGTATGGAAGGATAGAAGAAGACGCCAAGGCGTGCGGACGCCTGCACAACTACCTTGGGTCTCCGCCACTAAACTGGAGGTAGCAACCTCACTGTGGTCCAAAAGCTATAGCATTGGGATCTGCACACAGTGCAGAGTGTAGTATTATCACAACCGACCCCATGTGCTGGTGAGTGCCTATCCTAACCTTGGCGAAGTAGTGACGAGGCTAGGACAAGACTACCAATTAAACCTATGCAGTTATATCATATACATCAAGTAATATTGACAGGCACTAGTAGTTAAAGATGGGAAGGGGAAACATTCTGCGGGAAAATATCAAGTAACAACAGAAAACCAACAGATAAATATAAAGAACACTATAATGTAATTATGAACAAGAATCAGAAAATCAAGACAAGTGCACGACATCACCCTTCATGCTTTACACTCTCAAAATCATGCACGACATCACCTTTCGTGCTTTACACTCTTCCTCACCCAAGCAACAATCACAAAGCAATTTGGGAAGGGAATCAATAACATCACAATAAAATCAAGTAACAACAAAAAAACCAATATTTAAATGTAAAGAACACCATATATAACTCAATTATTAGCAAGAATCAGGAAAGTCAAGGACAAGTGCACGACATCACCCTTCGTGCTTTTACTCTCGTCCTCACCATAAGAATCAATATAATCGGCACGACATCATCCTTCATTCTTTTACCTCACATAGTCCTGGCATGGAAATATCCTTCGTGCATTATCACTCATATCATGGCACATCATTGTACATCATGCGGCACGACATCACCCTTCATTCTTTAACCTCACAATATCGAGACGACATCACCCTTCGTGCATTAACACTCTTTCACAAATATCATACACAACATCACCCTTCGTACTTTTACACTCATCCTTACCCAAACAACAATCACAAAGCAATACAGGAAATGGAATCAACAAAATCATAATAGAATCCCGGCAAGGGAACAATAGCATAACAACAATATCCAGGTAAGAAAAAATAATATCAAAAGCAATAACATCCTGGCAAGGGAGATAATATCATAAACATCTTCTCTTTTTCACAATTACTTCACAATGAAATTCACAACTTGGAGCCAATGCTCTACGATGTTCAATTACCAATATTACTTCCACAACTCAATTCATAACTTGAGCCAACACACTAAGATATTCAATTACTAATAATACTTCCACGAGCCTTGTTAACAACAAATATCATTATATAAAGGATAAATAATACAGAATGGAGTCACATTTATCGTAGTATAAGGCTTATGGGCATGCTTGACACCGACATATAGATACTTATCTCCATGCCTATACGTCACACTCAATAATTAACACATAGCAAATAAGACACAACTCCTAATCCCTCAAGCTAAGGTTGGACCAAACACTTACCTCGATGCCACGAACATAATTCAAGCCTCAACTACCGATTTACCTCTTGTTTCCACTACCAATTCGCTTGTATATAGCCACAATTTACTTAACGATATCAATAAATGCTAAATAAATCAATTCTAATGCATGAATAAATGTTCCCTAAAGATTTTCCCAAAAAGTAAAAAATTGACCCCGGGCCCACATGGTCAAAACCCGAGGTTCGAACCAAAATCTGATTATCCATTCAATCACAAACTCATATATATAATTTATTTTGAAAATGGACCTCAAATCGAGGTCCAAATCCCCAAAATTTGAAAATCCTAAGTTCTACCCAAAACACCCAGTTTTCCCCGTGAAAACCCTTAATTTTGAGTTGAAATCATGTAAAAAATTGTTATAGATTAAATAAAATGAGTTAGAATTTCCTTATAATTGGTTTGGAGATGAACTTTTCTTTAGAAAATCGCCCAAAAGTATTTAGGTTTTGAGAAGGTTTGAAAAATGAAGAAAAATGCGTTTAAGTCCGAATCAACTGGTCTCTGATGTCACAATTGCCAACTCCTTCAGGACCTACTACCTTCACAAATGTGAAAAATATGTTGCATTTGTGACCAAGGGAAAATCCAGTCACCTTTGCATTTACAAGGGACCTGTCGCATTTGCGACATCGCAATTGCGAGAAAGGGTCGCATTTGCAACCAAGGCCTGCCCAGGCTTGGTTCGCATTTACGACACTGGCGTCGCAATTACCAAGCCAAATCTTGCAACTGCGATATTAGAGGCCTAGGAAAAAATATCACATACCAGCACTTGCTCCAAAGTCAAATTTCATTATGTGACCTATCCAAAACTCACCCGAGCCCTCAGGGCTCCAAACTAAACATTAGCGCAAGTCCAAAAACATCATACAGAATTTCTTGTGCGATCAAATCATCAAAATAACATCAACAACTATGAATCAAACCTCAAATTCATAAAATCACTCAAGAACATAAAAATTACTATTTTCTCAACTATAGGCCCGTTTTATGCCAAACCAACTCCGATCTTTACCAAATTTTACAGATTCATCTTAATTATTATTTCAAACTTGTAACGGGCTCCAGAACCAAGATACGGGCCCGATAATATCAAGAATTATATCAATTCACTTCTAAAAATATTTATATTTTCTAGAAAATAATTTTTTTTAAAAATTCATTTTCTCGGGCTTGGGACCTCGGAATTCGATTTCGGACATATGCCCAAGTCCCATATTTTACTACGGACCTTACGAGACCATCAGATCACGAGTCTAGGTCAATTTACCAAGATTGGTGACCAAAGTCAACAATTTCCATATTTAACTTAGTTTTCACATAAACATTTTTTAGAAATGCGCCCGGGCTGTGTACGCAAATCGAGGTGAGACAAAGAGAGGTTTTTAAGGCCTCGAAACACCAAATTTACTTGCAATACAAGTGATGATCTTTTGGATCATCACATTCTCCACCTCTAAAATAACCATTCATCCTCGAACGAACATAGAAAGAAGTACCCGAGTCGGAAAAAAGATAGGAATATTGGCTCCATATATTGGACTCGAACTCCTAGGTCGCTGCCTCAACAGGCTGACCTCTCCACTGGACACGAATAGAAGGGAAACTCTTCGACCTCAACTAACGAATCTGCCGGTCTAGAATAGTTACCGGCTCCTCCTCATAGGACAAGTCCTTGTCCAACTGGATAGTGCTGAAGTATAACACGTGGGATGGATCGTCCTGATACTTCCGAAGCATGGATACATGAAACACTAGATGCATGACTGATAAACTCGGCGACAATGCAAGTCTGTAAGCCACCTCTCCCACTTGATCAAGAATCTCAAATAAGCCAATAAATCTAGGGCTAAGGTTGCCCCTCTTCCCAAATCTCATCACGCCCTTTATAGGCGACACCAGTAGCAACACCCGCTCGTAGACCATGAATGCCACATCATGAACCTTACCGTCGGCATAACTCTTTTGCCTAAAATGAGCTGTATGAAGCCTATCCTTAATAATCCTGACCTTGTCCAAGGCATCCTGTACTAGATCTGTACCCAATAACCGAGCCTCTCCCGGATCAAACCATCCAACAGGCGTCCGACACCGCCTACCATATAAAGCCTTATAAGGAGACATTTGGACACTTGACTAGTAGCTGTTGTTATAGGAAAACTCTTCTAAAGGCAAGAACTGATCATGTACTAGATCTATACCCAATAACCGAGCGTCTCTCGGACCAAACCATCCAACCGGCGTCCGACACCGCCTACCATATAAAGCCTCATAAGGAGCCACCTGGATGATATTCTGGTAGCTATTGTTGTAGGCAAACTCCATTAAAGGCAAAAACTAATTCCACGAGCCTCCAAAGTCAATAACATAAGCTCGGAGCATATCTTCCAAAATTTGAATTATACACTCGGACTGCCTGTCCGTCTGAGGAGAAATGCTGTGCTCAACTTAACCCGTGTGCCCAACACTCACTGAATTGCCCTCTAGAAATGTGAGGTAAAGTTTGTACCTCGGTCAGAAATGATAGACATGGGCACACTATGAAGACAAACAATCTCCCGAATATAGATCTCAGCTAACCTCTCGGAAGAATAAGAAACCACCATAGGAATGAAATGCGCTGACTTGGTCAGCCTATCAACAATAACCCATGCCGCGTCGAACTTCCTCTAAGCCCGTGTGACTCCAACAACAAAGTCCATAGTGACACATTTCCACTTCCACTCAGGAATATCAATCTTCTGGAACAAACCACTAGGTCTCTGATGCTCGTACTTTACTTGCTGACAATTCAAACACCGAGATGCATAGGCAATAATGTCCTTCTTCATCCTCCTCCAGCAATAATGCTGCTGCAAATCCTGATACATTTTAGCGGCACCCAGATGAATAGAGTACCGGGAGCTATGGGCCTCTTCTTGAATCAACTCATGAAGCCCATCCATATTAGTCACACAAATGTGACCTTGCATCCTCAAAACTCCATCATCTCCAACTGTAACCTGCTTGGCACCTCTTTGCCGCACTTTGTCCCTAAGAACACACAAATAAGGATCATCATACTGCCGATATTAGATACACTCATATAATAAAGAACGAGTGACTGTGCAAAGCTAACACATGGCTGGGCTCAGAGACATCAAACCTCACAAACTGATTGGCAAGACTAAACATCCAAAGCCAGCGATCTCTCACCGACCAAAATATACACAAAACTGCCCATACTGGCTAACTTTTTACTCAAGGCATCGGCCACCACATTGTCCTTCCTTGGATGATATAAGATAGTGATAACATAATCTTTCAATAGCTCCAACCACCCCTGCCTCAAATTTAGTTCCTTTTGCGTGAACAAATACCGCAGACTGTTGTGATCCGTGAACACCTCATATGAAACGCCATACAAATAGTGCCTCCAAATATTTAGCACGTAAATAATGGCTGCTAACTACAAATCATAAATTAGATATTTCTTCTCATGAATCTTCAGCTGCCACGAAGCATAAGTAATAACCTTGCCATCCTACATCAACATCGCACCAACTCCAATACGAGATGCGTCACAATAAACTGTATATGGCCCTAAACCTATAGGCAATACCAACACCAGCGCCGTAGTTAAAGCTATCTTGAGCTTCTGAAAGCGCGCTCACATATGTCCGACCACCTGAACTAGGCACTCTTCTGAGTCAACCTGGTCATCAGGGCTGCAATAGATGAAAACTCATCTACAAACCGGTAGTAATAGGCTTCCAAACCCAAGAAACTCCAGATCTCTATAGTTGATGCGGGTCTAGGCCAGTTCTTAGCTGCCTCTATCTTCTTCGGATCCACCTGAACACCCTCTACTGAAACAATGTGACCCAAGAATGCGACTGAACTCAACCAGAACTCACACTTTGAAAACTTAGTGTACAACTAACTATCTCTTAAAGTCTGAATAACAACTCTCAAATGCTGCGCATGCTCCTCCCGGCTATGGGAATATATCAAAAATATCATTAATGAAGACTATCACGAATTAATCCAAATAAGGCATGAACATTTTGTTCATCAAATCCATAAAAGTTGCTGGGGTATTTGTCAAACCAAATGACATCACCAAGAACTCATAATGCCCATACCGAGTGTGGAAAGTTGTCTTAGGGACACCGGATGCCCTAATCCTCAACTGATAGTAACTAGATCTCTAATCAATCTTTGAAAATACATTGGCACCCTGAAGCTGATAAAAAAAATCATCAATCCTCGGTAATGGATACTTATTCTTGATTGTAACCATGTTCAATTGCAGATAATCTATACATATTCGCATCGATTTGTCATTCTTCTTAACAAATAACACCGACGCACCCCAAGGAGAGTCACTATGCCTAATAAAGCCCTTATCAAGTCAGTCTTGCAACTGCTCCTCCAATTTCTTCAACTTAGGCAGGGCCATACGATACGGTGGAATAGAAATGGGCTTAGTCAATACAGAAGTCAATATCCCTGTCGGGTGGCATACCCGACAGGTCTGAACAAAATACCTTATGAAACTCACGAACCATGGGCACAGGATCTATAAGAGAAACCTCGACACTAGAATCACGAACATACGTCAAATAGGCCAAACATCCCTTATCAACCATACGTCGAGCCTTCATATATGAGATAAACTTATGGGTAGAATGACAAGGAGTCCCTCTCCACTCTAGATGAGGTAAACCTGATAAATCAAAGGTCACAATCTTGGCATGAAAACCCAAGATAGCATGGTAAGGTGATAACCAGTCCATCTCCAATATGACATCAAAATCAACCATATCCAGAAGTAACAAATCTACTCGAGTCTCAAGACCCCTAATCACAGCTATACATGAAGGATGTACATGATCTACCATAATAGAATCACCCACCGATGTAGACACATATACAAGAGCACTTAGAGAATCACTAGGCATGACTAGATACAGTGCAAAATAAGATGAAACTTAAGAGTATGTAGATCCTGGATCAAATAGAACTGAATCATCTATACTACAAACCAGAATAGTATCTATGATAACTGCATCAAAAGCGTCAACCTCAGTCCTGGATGGAAGAGCATAATATCGGGACTAGGCCCCACCACTCTAAACTATATCTAGGGGATGACCTCCTACTTGCTGGCCTCCACCTCTAACGGCCCGACTTTACCTCTAACACCTCTACCTCCACCTCTAGCACCTCTACCTCCACCTCTAGCCAGCTGAGGGGTGGTAGAACACTCGGTGCTTGAACCATGACACGGGAACCCTGGTGCTGAGAGCTTCTTGGTGCTCGAGGGAAAAACCTAGCAATATGCCTCGTATCACCACAAGTATAACAAGCCCTCGGCTATTAAGACTGCTAACCTTGACGACCTGAATAACCACTCTGAAAACTCTGGAGCGACAGTGCGTTAATAGTAGCTGGCGGTGCACAGTAGGGCAGCTTATCAGAATACTACATATGAGAACCATGGCCACTTAGCGCACCGTGAGAAGCTTGAAGTGTTGAATGAAATGTCCTGGAAAAATGGCCCCTACCAAAAGAATCTCCGACTCCAGATGAGGCACCACTGAACCTGCCCGAATGACGAGGCCTCTTATCAGACCCCTAACCACTCTCCTATGAAGTTGGGGACTGGGAGTTCTTATGTGCAGGCTATGTTGTGGTTGTGGATCATGTGCATTGGTACCGTTTAGCGGCTATCGGGATTTGGAGGCTTGAGTGAATCTTTATTTGCTGGTATGTTAGATGTTAGATGTTATGTTGGAATTCAGATTGGTTGTCTTAGTGTTGGGTTATTCTGGACTATTGCGCTATGGGCTATGCCAGAAATGCCATGGGTTAAGTGGCGAGGTACGTCTGATTATGTTTTAGCAGAGTGGTTAATATTTCAAAGACCCAACTGACGATTGGGAATGATTGCCATTCTTAATTGGGCCTTCGTAATGGATGTCAGTGTAGAGGTTTCTACCATTATTTAGTTCCGATGTTGAAGGACTTTTTAGATACGTTTCTTGTGGCCGGGCATGTTGCCGGACGAGGTTGTGGATTTCGGTATTCATTTGGTACTGGGCACCAATCGTATGGCTCCGGCAGGAGTTATAGTAGTGGAAGAAGTAGCTTCAGGCTTCCTTGATAATAAATTCATTGGCAGGCCAATGTGAATGTGGTTCTAGCTTGAGTTGGCTTGGTTGGCGCCGAATTGTATTGTTAAGGGATATGTTGATTCGATCGTTATTGAGCTTGCTAGTATTTGGGGAGATCTATGAGTTGTTTTTCTGTGTTGTGAGACATTATTATTTGTTGGTTATGGGCACATGTACATGAGGCAGTTTGGTTTGGTTTTTTATTAAACCAAAATCAAACCAATTATGCCGGTTTACTAAATTCATAATCAAATCAAACCAACATAAATTCGGTTTTTTCGATTTTGATATTAGTCAATTTTTTCGATTTTTCAGTTTTTTTTGTTTTCCTTTTTAGTTATATTATTCTTGAAAATGAGATCAAATAATCACCAATTTTTCGCATGATTATTATTTTTCTTAATAATATATGAGGAATGTCAATTATTCGTATAAATCATAATTCCAAGACCTTCTATAATAGGAAATGACAACAAACATGTGACAAAGCAAATCATTGTAAACTTGATAAACCTCAACACTAAAATAAAATGACAAGCAGGAAGCTCGTGTGATGTGGGGGGGGGGGGGGTTTCCAATATTTGGGGTTCTTTAATTTTGGAATTGGATCATAGGGAAGATATGGAATAATCTATTTTATTATTTTTTGTCTTTTTTGGTTTTAGTTTGGGCTTGAAATTAGGTTATGTAGATAGAATCTACTTAGTGGATAGTAAATTTACAAGTCTACAAATAAATAATATCTCAAGACATTGAAAACTATAAAATAGTTTAGAAAATACTTACAATTTAGATTTTAATGATTATTTTTTATGTATAAATTTTTTAAGATTTATTTATATATAAGTCGGTTGGTTTAGATTCAGTTTGATTTATTTTTGTTAATTCCAAAGCAAACCAAGAGTGATCGATTTTTTATTTTCCAATACCAAACCAAACAAACCAAACCACAAGTCGGTTTTTTTCTTCGGTTTGACTTGGTTTTTCGGTTCGGTTTGGCTTGATGGTTTGACTTGTACATCCCTAAGCACATGTGGTGCGGTTATATTGGGAATTCATAGTGGAAGTCGAGCGGGAAGAGTAATTTGGTGTTGCTCGGCGAATGGAGTATCAGTTATGACCTATCGGGTTTTGTGGCGTATGTTATTTATTTCGTGGTGGTTATAATGAATGCTTTGGCTTAAAAAAATCATGTTGCGCATGACTATCGATTTGGATCATAGTGACTTGAGGTGTGTCATGTGGAGCAGTGTTTTGATAGGATCGCCCGTTGCAGCGAAGCTTTGAGGAGATATGACTTTGTGGGTTTAGATTCGTGCATTCTATTCTATGATGTAAGATGGGTTTTCAGCCTTGTGTTGTGATGGTATCGGTGAGCTGGAGGTACAACTCTTTCAATTGAGTCATTTTCATGATTTGAGTATGTTCGGACTGTTGCTTATTGGTGTGCGTAGTTATGCAAGTTGCGGCTTAGGCTCGTATTGATGTGTCATGTCACCAAGGTGGTGTGCTTGGTCAGAAGAGATTGTTGGGATCATTAATGAATACAAACGGATTCAATTTTAGCATGTTTGATGGGTAAATATCGAGGTTCGATTCAAAATTTGCTATGGTAATTGCTAGAGGAGAAATGGCTTCATGAATGGTTGATCTGAGAAATGGTTATGGTTTATTGCATGTTTCATTACCGTTGGAAGTGTATGAAAATGTTGGAATGAGAGTTTAGCTAATAAGAGGTTTCTATTGGTATTTGGTTGTTGTAGACAACTACTGTGAATGGAAGTTGTCGCTACATGTGTTTGAGTTACGTGGTATATCATATAATTGCACCCGAGATTGCAGGCATGGGCTATTACAACTGGTTCGGGACTATTCAGAGTATAGGTGTGAGGTTTTGATCGCATTGATGGTTTTAGAGTGAAAGTGTGGTTCTATGGTTTATGGACTAGGATGGATTGTGAAATTTCTAACTATGTTGTGTTGTCGAACCTATGTGAGATAGGGTGATGTGGGATCACCCCCAGGTATATTCTTGGGAAGGTTATTCAGTGATTGGTTGTCTTTTAGAATAACTTTGGTACGTTCGAGGACGAACACGTGTTTAAGTGGGGGAGGATGTAACGACCCAACTGGTCGTTTTGAGCTTTTGCACTTTGAACGCCAGTTCTTGGGCATGACTTGCCCCGTATTATGTATTATGACTAATATAGATCGTTGGTTTGGTTTCCAGGAAAATTTGGAATTAATTTGAAAGAAAGTGTCATTTGAAAGCTTTGAATTTGAAAGGTTTAACCAAGAGATGACTTATTTGTATATGAGCTCGGATCGGAGTTTTTATGATTTGGTTATCTTTTTAGGTGATTTATGACTTAGGAGCGCGATCGGAATGCATTATGGAAATCCGTGGAAGGATTTGACTTGAATCGGCAAAGTTAGCATTTTGGTGGATTTCGGTTGAAGGGTGAGATTTTGATCCAAGGATTGGAACGGAATTCCAAGAGTTTCTGTAGCTTCGTTATGTCATTTGTGATGTATGTGCAAAATTACAAGTCATTCGGACGTCATTTAGTCGGATTTTTGAACGAAAGTGTATTTCGAAAGTTTTTGGGAACTTAGTGTGATGACTTGCCACGTCATCATGCCACATAGGCGCCATTTGGCATATATTAATGCCATGTGGAAGCTTACATAAGAAGAAGGCTAGCATTTGTGAGAAGATTCTAGAGAAGTATGGACATTTCCTTAGGAAGAACCTAGATCTTTATGAATTTGCTAGGAAAGTCCTTGGAATCTTCTAGGCTTGTAGAGTATTCTAGATAATGGACTTATTTATAAATATTGAAGGACTTGTAGAATAATTATTATTTACACACTAGCCCCTACGTGATTAGTATAAATAGGGGGCATTCATTTGTAATTCATCAACCAAGAAAACAATTCAAGTTCTCTCTCTAATACAAAGCTTCCTTCAAAAATTCTCTTGTGTTCTTTCTTCCATTCTCTTAGCGATCTTGAGTGTAGTAAGGCTGACTTGGCCTAGCAAGAACGTGAGCAAGTTGTGCAAGATCGTGAGCGAGTTGTCAAGTGCCGCACGTGTACTTAGTTAACATCTAAGGACGTGACAACGTGGTATCAGAGCGAAGGTTTCAACTAAGGGAATGGCGAACGACGGAGAAATTAACGCTGCCAACACCCAAGCCAACGTCATCCAGGATGCTGCTGGCAAGAGCGGCCGTGGAAAAAAGAGGAATGCCACCAACAAGAGCCAGGAGGTACCACCCGAGGTTGTGTCAAACAAAGGGCTTACATCCCAAGAATCATCTGCCACTGAGGCGAGCGAGGATGAAGTAGAGGTCCTGCCCGAGGACGTCTCGCTCGGTAAAGAGTGGGTGATGAAGATGAACGCGGGGATGGATGCCGTGGAGATCTTTGGCCAACGCTTGGGGAAGGTGGAAGGCACCCTTAGCGTTCTTGAGGGGCACACTCTTGAAGAGATTGAGAGTATCCGAAATGACTTGGAGGGACGTACACAGACTGAGATGGAACTAAGGCAAACCATCACTGCCTTAGAGTGCAGACTCATGGAGGCTTTGAGTACTATCGATGCTATGAAGGCAAAGATAGATTCACTCGAGGAGCATGTCAATGCTGGCGTGACCGAGGTAGCCAGCAATGTTGTGGTAACGAGAGAGACCAAGATCGATGCTCCCAAACCACCGGTGTTCAAAGGTGTTCGTGATGCACAAGAAGTGGAAAATTTCCTTTGGCACTTAGAGAACTACTTCAGGCACGGCAAAGTGAAGGACGACGAGGCAAAAATCAACACTGCGGTATTGTACCTCTCAGAGACTGCCATGCTTTGGTGGAGAAGGAAGATGTCGGACGTGGATAAAGGTCTACGTACTATTAGCACATGGGATCAATTCAAAGCCGAGTTCAAGCGGCAATTCTTTCCAAACAATGTTTTGTACGAGGCAAGGCGCAAGCTTAGGGAATTGAAGCAAACAGGGAGCATACATAACTATGTCAAGGAGTTCACTACCCTTATGCTTCAAATCCCCAACCTAACCAATGATGACTTGTTGTTCCACTTCATGGATGGGTTGCAAAATTGGGCTAAGCAGGAGTTACAACGCCGGCAAGTTACCGATATAGACCAAGCCATAGTAGAGTCCGAATCATTGATGGATTTCAGGCATGACAAGCACGACAAAGGCAATGGCAAGGAGTCAAAAGTTAATAATGTCAAAGGTGGGGGAGATCGTGGCAAAGGCAAGGAGATACATCAACAATACTCCAAGACTCAAGATTCCAAAAAGTCGAGTGGTCGTCAAAGCTATGCCGAGAAGAAGGCACAGGCCGAGAAGAAGGGATGCTACATATGCGGAGGGCCACATGGCTTTAGGAATTGTCCCGACCTAAAGAGCCTCGGCGCCATAGTCCGTGAACGAAAGGAGCAGCCGCAAGGAGAGAGTTCGGGAACTGCACAATTGGGTATGATCGGATTATGTGGTGCCGTCACAAAGCAAGCTATCCAACCTACCGAGAGTGGCAATCAGTACGTGGATCTAACCATCAACAACAAGCTCGCTCGTGCAATGGTGGATACTGGAGCAACTCACAACTTCGTGACTGAGGCTGCCGCAAAGAGACTAGAATTGAAGCTTGCCCCAACCAACTCTCGCGTCAAGACCGTGAATGCCGAGGTACAAAATGCTCGCGGGGTAGCTAATGGAGTAGGTATCAAATTGGGAGCTTGGAAAGGTACGACAAACTTTACCGTAACTGCTATGGATATATTTGACATCATACTGGGGCAAGAGTTCTTTAGACATTGTCATATTTTGATCGACCCCTACCTCCAACGTCTTTTGGTAATGGAGCAAGAAGGGGCTTGCATGGTACCTACAATGACTATGCCACACGGACAAATCCCAGCACAAATCTCAGCTATGCAGATTGTGAAGGGGATCAAGAAGGGGGAGCCAACGTTCGTGGCAACTATTGCAAGTATGGAGGAAGACAAGAGTTTTCAAGAGACATTTCCGCCTTGCATAGAGAAGCTGCTTGAGGAAAACAAAGATGTCATGCCCGAGGAGTTGCCTAAGCACTTGCCGCCTAGGCGAGAGGTGGATCACAAGATTGAGTTGGAACCAGGGGCTAAACCACCTGCATTTTCCCCATATCGTATGGCACCGCCCGAGCTAGAGGAGCTCAGGAAACAATTGAAAGAGTTGCTGGATGCTGGTCACATTCGCCCATCAAAGGCACCTTTTGGCGCACCAGTATTGTTCCAGAAGAAGAAGGATGGATCGTTGCGCTTGTGCATAGACTACCGAGCACTTAATAAGGTTACAGTGAAGAATAAGTACCCGATCCCACTCATTGATGACTTGTTCGATAGACTTGGGCAAGCCAAATACTTTACCAAGGTGGATCTTCGAAAGGGCTACTACCAGGTTCGCATTGCTGAAGGGGATGAGCCAAAGACAGCATGTGTGACAAGATATGGAGCCTTTGAGTGGTTGGTGATGCCCTTCGTCTTAACCAGTGCACCGGCCACATTTTGCACCCTTATGAACAAGATTTTTCATCCCTACCTTGATCAGTTCGTGGTAGTCTACCTAGATGACATAGTCATATACAGCAACACCTTGGAGGACCACATGGAGCACTTAAGTAAAGTTTTCCAAGTCTTGCGGGAGAACGAGCTATACATCAAGAGGGAGAAGTGCGAGTTTTCACAATCAAAGGTGCACTTCTTGGGCCATATCATTAGCAATGGCGAGCTACGCATGGACGAGGCTAAGGTACGCGCTATCCAGGAGTGGGAGGCACCTACAAAGGTAACTGAGTTGAGATCCTTCCTTGGCCTTGTTAACTACTATCGCCGGTTCATCAGTGGCTACTCAGCAAAGGCCGCACCATTGACGGAGTTGCTAAAGAAGAACAATCCGTGGGTTTGGACGGGGCAATGTCAAAAGACGTTTGAAGGCCTTAAGGTAGCGGTAACAGAGGAGCCAGTCTTGGCATTACCTGACTTTTCCAAGACATTTGAGGTACACACAGATGCCTCAGACTTCGCTATTGGGGGTGTCCTTATGCAGGATAAGCATCCCATAGCATTTGAGAGCCGCAAGTTAAATGAGACAGAGCGACGTTACACGGTGCAAGAGAAGGAAATGACTGCAATTGTGCATTGCCTTCGTACATGGAGACATTATCTGCTCGGGTCGAGGTTCGTGGTCAAGACCGACAATGTGGCTACTAGCTACTTTCAGACGCAGAAGAAGCTCACACCAAAACAGGCTAGGTGGCAAGAATTCTTGGCTGAGTTTGATTATGTGCTAGAGTACAAGCCGGGCAAAGGTAATGTTGTAGCTGATGCCTTGAGCCGGAAAGCCGAGCTTGCTGCCATCACTTCAGCAACTTGGGATATTCGTGAGGCTATAAAAGAAGGCATGCAACATGATCCAGCAGCCAAACAACTTATCGAGTTAGCCAAGCAGGGCAAGACGAGACGTTTTTGGGTTGAAGACGGCCTATTACTTACCACGGGTCGGCGGGTTTACGTGCCTAAGTTTGGGGACATCAGACGGCGGATCATAAGGGAGAGTCATGATACAATGTGGGCTGGTCATCCAGGCCAACGTCGCACTAGGGCCTTGGTTGAGTAAGTCTACTATTGGCCACGCATGCGAGATGACATAGAGTGCTATGTGCAGACTTGTCTTGTCTGTCAAGAGGACAAGGTTGAACAAAAACAACCCGGAGGACTTTTGGAGCCATTACCAGTTGCAGAGCGTCCATGGGAGAGCGTGACTATGGACTTTATCACTTGCCTACCGAAGTCCGACGGTTATGGTACTATTATGGTGGTCGTGGATAGATTTTCCAAATATGCTACCTTCATGCCCGCCTCACCGGGTTGCACAGCTAAGGAAGCCGCCAAGCTATTCTTTAAGAACGTGGTGAAGTATTGGGGCTTACCAAGGCATATCATCGGTGATCGAGACCCTCGCTTCACTGGGAAATTTTGGAGAGAGTTGTTCGACATACTAGGCACGGAACTACACTTTTCTACTAGTTTCCACCCACGGACGGATGGACAAACGGAACGGGTCAATGCCTTACTAGAATGCTACTTGAGGCATTATGTAAGTGCGCATCAGAAAGATTGGGCAAGGCTCCTAGACATCGCCCAATTCTCTTATAACTTACAACGGAGTGAGTCCACGGGGCGGACACCATTTGAGCTAGCCACAGGCCAACAACCACAAACTCCACATTCATTACCAGCCGCTTTCGAAGGAAAGAGTTTGGGGGCTTATCATATGGCCAAAGGATGGGAGGAGCAGCTCGACACTGCTAAGTCCTACTTGGATAAGGCGGCTAAGAAGATGAAGAAGTTTGCGGACCGTAAACGGCGTCCCACAGACTATAAAGTTGGGGACATGGTCATGGTGAAGTTTAACCCAAGACAGTTCAAGGCACTACGGGGCATGCATCAGAATTTGATTCGCAAGTATGAAGGGCCATTTAAAATTGTCGCCAAGGTAGGCAAGATCTCATACAAGCTTGACATGCCATCATATCTTAAGATCTACCCTGTTTTCCATGAGAGCATGCTTAAGCCATATCATGAAGATAAGGATGATCCGAGTAGGGGCCAATCAAGTCGAGCGCCAATGACTATCACCGCCTCGCATGATCGGGAGATTGAGGCTATTATAGATTACCAAGCCAGGCGAAAACAAGGGCAAAAAGTGACCGCTATGTTCCTCGTCCATTGGAAAGGGCAATCACCGGAGGAGGCCACGTGGGAACGATATGAGGATTTGTGGCAATTCAAAGATAAGATCCGAGAGTTTATGCAGCAGCATTGCGCCGCGGTCGTCGCAATATTAGGTGGGGGAGAGTGTGATGACTTGCCACGTCATCATGCCACATAGGCGCCATTTGGCATATATTAATGCCATGTGGAAGCTTACATAAGAAGAAGGCTAGCATTTGTGAGAAGATTCTAGAGAAGTATGGACATTTCCTTAGGAAGAACCTAGATCTTTATGAATTTGCTAGGAAAGTCCTTGGAATCTTCTAGGCTTGTAGAGTATTCTAGATAATGGACTTATTTATAAATATTGAAGGACTTGTAGAACAATTATTATTTACACACTAGCCCCTAGGTGATTAGTATAAATAGGGGGCATTCATTTGTAATTCATCAACCAAGAAAACAATTCAAGTTCTCTCTCTAATACAAAGCTTCCTTCAAAAATTCTCTTGTGTTCTTTCTTCCATTCTCTTAGCGATCTTGAGTGTAGTAAGGCTGACTTGGCCTAGCAAGAACGTGAGCAAGTTGTGCAAGATCGTGAGCGAGTTGTCAAGTGCCGCACGTGTACTTAGTTAACATCTAAGGACGTGACATTAGGCTCGAATTCGATGAATTTCGAGTAATTTGATGTTGTTTGAGGTGTTTTAATGATTGGAATAAGTTTGAATGATGTTTTATGGCATGTTGGTATTTTTGGTTGAGGTCCTGGGGGCCTCGGGTGAATTTCGGATGGTCAATCGGACTATTTTTGGCACTTTGGATTTGCAGATTTTCATCTCAACTGTTGCAAAAGAAATGGCCTTCGCAATCGCGTGAAGTACCTTGCGATCACACAGAGGGATTTGCGTTGGCCCAGGTTTTCTCTTCGAGTTCGCAGTGACAGGTTTGCGTTCATGTAGTTTTAGAGGTGGAAGCTTTGTGATCGTGGTGGTGTGTGCGCGTTGCCGTATAAGGATTTGGGGACCCAGTGGATTTGGTCTCCACGTTCGCATAGGCTGGTCCGCCTTTTCGTAAGTTTGGGTAAAAGAGCATCACGTTTGCTTGGGGAGCATCGCATTCGCATTGAGTGTTTTTGAAGTCTTGGATTTTTGTGCTTCGCAATCGTGTGGCCTTGGTCGCGATCGTGAATAAGGATTTGGAGTGCTGGCAGAATGTTTTTAAGTCACATTGTCCGCGATTTGAGTCTATTTTCATCACGGCTTCTCGTTTTTAGATATTTTTGGAGGAGATGAAAGAGGAATTCAAGAGGAACCGACTTGAGGTAAGAATCTTGGTCGTAAAACTTGATTATATTGTGAAATCCACCTAGATATTCATGGAAACTAAGCCTAAAACTGAAGAACTAGGGCTTGAGAAATTAGTATTTGAATGACCATTTGAGGTCAGAATTGAGAACTTTTAATATGTATGAACTCGTGGGAAGATAACGAATCTAATAATGTAAAAGTTTATGAGTTTCATGAAGTGGGTCCGGGGCTCGGGTTTTGATAATTTCGAGAATTATGCCTATAATTGATTATTTTTGCTTAGGCTTTGTTCCCTTAGCATGTTGTGATGTATTCGCTCTGATTTTGCGTAGTTTTGACGCGCATGGAGGCCGATTTAAGGAGAAAAGGCATCGCGAGCTAGAGATTCCACCAGTTCGAGGTGAGTAATGATTGTAAATGATATACTGAGGGTTTGAAACCCCGAATTGCATATCGTAGTGCTATATTGAGGTGAGACACGCGCTTGATGATGACCGTGGGTTTGTTTTCTTTTGGGGATTGTGACTTGGTCCGTCTTGATTGATGATTTTACCACGTATTTGACTGATACTTATTTGCTATCATTATGATAAGGCTGACTGCCATATTTGGGCTTCGTGCCAATTATTTGAACCCTTCGCAGAGTTTTTATCACTATTTTCCTCACTGTTTTGATTTGTACATGAACTCAGTCCTGTTGATATCTATTGTTTTACAAACTCAACCACTTTTACTCAGATTTGAAACTTAAATGATACATTAAGCTGAGAACTACTATTTTACAAATGCCCGAGAGGCTTGTAATGATTTTCGGACTGAGTGAGGCCGAGGGACATATGTGAGGATATGATGAATGATATGAGGTCGAGGGACTGAGATAATTTATATGCCACGAGATGGCTTGAGTACTTTGAGGCCGAGTGCCGAGTGATGTGAGTCCGAGTGTCGAGTGGTGATGCCACGAGATGGCTTGATATTGTACTTGGGTCGTAAGGGGCCCCTCCCGGAGTCTACACACCCCTAGTGAGCGCTGTCGCTGATATTTGGATCGGGATACACGCTGCAGCGATATGTGGATTGGGCTGCACGCCACAATAGTTACTATATAATACTATTCTAATAGTAATCTGAGAGAGAGAGAGAGAGAAAGAGAGAGAGAGAGAGAGAGAGAAAGAGAGAGAAAGAGAGAGAGAGAGAGAGATAGTGTATGTGTGTGTGTGTTCTGAGAGTAAGCCCGAGGGGTGAATTTTTATGTGTTTATCTTTCATATTTATTTGTCATTTTACCTGTTATACTATGGTATTTGTGCCGAAGGGTGGATTTTTATGCTTATCAGACTAATTGTTTTTGCAATCATTGCGTAATTATTGAAAACGTCATTTTTGAAAGAGATTTAAGCTGAGCTAAGATATTTTCTAAAGATTTCACAGCTGCACTGCTTTTCTCAAAGGGTTTTACACTGCTTCTATACAGCATGATGGTTTGATTTACGTGATTTCTTACTGCTCAGTTGTTATTTACCTTTATTACTCACTAAGTTGGAGTATTGACTTTACTTCCTACACCTTATGTGTGACGACCCGGCCCGTCGTCACGGGAATTACCATCCCGTTATGTTGAAATTGTATGTTTTATGCTTTCATATCAGTGTTAAAGTCTATCGGGTGAGTTAGGAGTGAATTGGATTGAAAATGAGGCATATAGCCTTTGTGAAGGAAACTTGAATAAGGAAAGTCAACCCGGAGTTGACTATTTGGTTAGAGGGCTCGGAATTGGATTCTGATGATTCGGTTAGTTCCGGAAGGTGATTTGTGACTTAGGGGAGCGATCGGAATTGAATTTGGAGGCCCGGTGTAGAAATAGGCTTGAATTGGCTAAGGTTGAATTTTGGCGAAATCCGAACGGTAGGTGAGATTTTGATCCGGAGTCGGAATGGAGTTCCGACAGTTGCAGTAGCTCCGTTAGGTGATTTTGGATGTGCCTGCAAAATTTCAGGTCATTCGGACGTCGTTTGGTCGGGTTTTTGATTGAATGTGTAATTCGGAATGTCTTAAGGAATTTAGGCTTGAATTTGATATGAATTATGGGTTTTGGTGTTATTAGACGTGTTTTGATGATTGGAACAAGTTCGTATCATGTTTGGGAGTATGTTGGTGGTTTTCGTTGGGATCCCGGGGGCCTCGGGATGAATTCGGGGGTCCAAACGGACCAATTTGTGCCAAAAGGCACTGCTGTTTCTGCTGCAATTGGTGCAAAGGATTTTTGTTCATCGCGATCGCGAGCCTGGGGCATGCGATCGCGTAGGGTAAACTGGGAAGCTCTGCGATCGCAAGGGTGAGACTGCGATCGCGTAGAGTATTGGAGTGAGGCTGGAAAGTTTGTTCATCGCGATCGGGGGAGGTGTGGTGCGATCGCGTAAGGTTGACTGGTTGTGCATCGCGATCGCGTGGTGATGTCTGCGATCGCGTAGGTCAATGGCGGAATGCAGTGCGATCGCGTGGCTGGAGTTGCGATCGCGTAGGGATCTTTTTGTTGTTCACTGCGATCGCGTGCCAAAGGTTGCGATCGCGTAGAAGAAAAATCAGGCCCCAGGGATTTGTGCATCGCGATCACGTGCCAAAGGATGCGATCGCGTAGGGTTAATTGGCCTGGCAGTGAGTTTAAGTTCAGAACAGACCCAGTCGCGGGTTTCATACCCCAAAACTCCATTTTTGAGTTCCAAGAGAAGAAATTGACGGGAGATTGCTGGGAAATCATCGGGGTTTCGTTGGAGGTAAGTTTTGTGGCTTAATTACATCATTTTAACATGAAATCATTGGTTAAATTTATGTAAATGGAAGATTAAAGGTGGGTTTGAGCCCTAGGCCTAAATTGAAGAAAAACACTGATTTGAGTGGGCAAATGGAGTCCGATTTTGGTAAATGTGATATGCCTAGGTTCGAATCGAGATGAGGATTCCGAATATGTGACTTTTTTAATTTTTCGACAAGCGTATCGAAAGTCGGGTTTTGACAACTTTGGGAATTTTGATGTAAATTGAGTTGTATTGATTGGGTGTCGTCCCATTGGCCTAATTTGTTGTATTTCTACTGTATTTGATCGGATTCTACGCGTGCGGAGCTTGATTCTCGTGGCAAGGGCATTGCGGAGTAGTCGTCGCGCCGTATTGAGGTGAGTAATAGATGTGGGTGATGACCGGCGGGTTCGAAACCCCGGTATACCACTTTGTGACGCTGTATAGCGGCGAGACACGCACACTCTTGAGAGTGCGGGGTCGATCATGAACTGGAGACTATATATTAGTCCGACCTGTTGATACTGTATTATTGCCTATTCTCGAGCCGTTGAACCCCCTTCTTGGGCGGTTGAGTATACTTGTGGGCCGTGAGCCACTTATTGGATCCCGCGAGGATCGTTATCATTGTCTTATCATATAGACATGCTAGTTTACTACTAGTCCGCAGCTATTTTTGTTATTATGCTAATTCCAATCTCTGGAACTTGATATTACTGTTTTCCAACTGAAAAATGATAAAAGAGTTTTCAAAAACTACTTTTGAGCCTGCGAGGCTATATCTGCATATTAGCCGACTAGTAGTGGATCGGGCTGCACGCCGCAGCGAGATATATGTTGGATCGGACTGCACGCCGCGAGAATATCTCTATGAGATGTGCTTGGGCTGTAGGAGCCCCTCTGGAGTCTGAACCCCCACAGTGAGCACGGGTACCCAAAATTGGAGTCGGGCTACGCGCCGTAGCGGTCATATCATGCATTGCATTGCATTTAGCTACATCTGCTAGCTGCTATGCTATTTATTGGTATTTGTTGGTACAGGTACAGTGAATATTGATTCTATGACAGGGTAGCTGATTATAGTTTTACATAGTGCTTTATTACGGATTTCTTATCTGCGCTGTCTTACCCTTGTTTATTACCACTTAGTCTGGCAGTACTCATTTTACTCCCTGCACCTTGTGTGCAGATCCAGGTACCTCTCAGCAGACTTGATTCGGTAGCTACTTGGAGGCATTGTGCGGGATAGTCGAGGTAGCTGCAGCGTCCGCAGGACCTGACTCCCCTTCTAGCTGTCATTTCTTATCTTGTTGTCTTTCCCTTCCGCACTGAGTTTATTATAAACTTTATTACACTTATGTTCTTTAGAGGCTCATGACTCTTGACCCTTGGTCTATGGGAGTTGATGTATTATGGGACTTGGTTCCCCGTTTTCGTTATATGTATCGCTGTTATTTCGTGAATTAATATGCTTAAATGGGATAAAACGAGCTTCAGCTCCGTTCTTGTTATTGATTTGTCAGGCTGGCTTAGCAATTATGTCTGGCGCCATCACGACCGGATTTGGGGTCGTGACAAGTTGGTATCGAGCCTAGGTTTACTAGGCCTCACGAGTCTTCGAGCCGGTTAGTAGAGTCTCATGGATCGATACGGGACGCCCGTACTTATCCTCGGGAGGCCGCGAACCATTAGGAAAACTTCACTTTTCTTGAACTCGTCGTGCGATCTTGTTGTTCGGGAACCGAACTTCTATATTCTATTCTCTCGCAGATGGCGAGAACGCGAGCATCGGGACGAGGTGGACGGCCTCCATTGCCACCTGCTAGAGGCCGTGGGCGCGGTCGTGCTAGTAGTTAGAGGTAGGGCGGCCGAGGCGATGCGGCAGCTGACCCGCCTGTTGTACCGGTTCAGGAGCGGCCCCCGGTGGTTGATGCTCCGGCAGCCCCAGTTCGGGGCCGGACTATATCTATTGCTATTCCCGGTCTTCGGGAGATGTTATCGGTGTGTTCCGGTTTGGCTCGAGTAGTTTCAGCCTACCGCATCGTAGCTACATCTCGGCCGGGGGTGGTCGACGGACCACTGCAGCTCGCACACCGAGCCGATTGTTCGTGGACTTCGGACGCCGAGGCGGCTCCCGCTCGGTGGTTGCACCGGTTATTCCTCCAGCTGCACCGGCCCCAGCTCCAGCATATGGTTGAGGTTATGCCCGATGACGAGCGTCGTCGTTCAGAGATTTGGTAGACTTCGACCACCCCATTTCGGTGGCGTCGAGGGCGAGGATGCCCGGGGTTTCTTGGATAAGTGTCAGAAGATGTCGCGTACGGCTGGTATTCTTGAGTCCAGCGGAGTTTCATTTACTACATTTCAGCTCACTGGTCCCGCATTTGATTGGTGGGAGGAGTTCGAGAGGCGTAGGCCTGCAAGAGCAGCACCTCTCACATGGCAGCAGTTCTCTACTCTCTTTCTAGAGAAATATGTACCTCGGTCTCGTCGCGAGAAGCTACGTCGCCAGTTCGAGTGGTTGGTTCAGGGTGCACCGGTGTTGTTCCCAGTATGAGCTTAGATTCACTCAGTTGGCTAGGCATGCCACATGGATGATCCCCACTAATAGGGAGAGGATCGGGAGGTTCATTGATGGCCTCAACTACTCTATCCATATTCTTATTACCAGCGAGCGAGTTCTGTCATCATCGTTTCGAGCAGGTTGCTGATATGGCACGCTCCATTGAAGCGGATCGTCGCCGAGAGAGAGAGGAGCGGGAGGCCAAGAGGCCTCGCGGTTATGGCAGTTTCAGTGGTGCTCCATCTAGAGGGCATTCCCAGCAGAGCAGAGGTCGCTCATCTAGATCTTCTCATTCAGGCCGCCCAGAGCAGAGCGGAGGTTCTTATGGTCGTGGTCGACAGGGGTTTCAGCAGGGTCAGTCATCACTTAGTGCCCTCCCAGCCCAGAGTGCAACACCTACTTCTCCAGCACCAGGCGCATGTTATGAGTGTGGTGAGTTTGGACACATGAGGAGACAGTGCCCTCGACTACGTAGGGGCAGGACTCGGCAGAGGGATCAGCCCTCCTCTTCAGCACCATCTCAGTCTAGTAGAGGTGGGGGTCAGTCTTCTCGTGGTCGCCCCAGGGGCGAGGAGAGATCCGGTGGAGGCCAGGCACGGTTCTATGCACTTCCTGACAGGCGTGATGCAGTTGCCTCCGATGCTGTGATTACAGGTATCATTTCTGTCTGTCACAGAGATGCCTCTGTTCTATTTGATCCAGGATCCACATATTCTTACGTGTCCTCTTATTTTGCACATTATTTGGGTGCGACTCGTGGTAGTCTTGATTTGCTTGTTCATGTATCCACCCCCGTGGGTGATACGATTGTTGTGGATCATGTCTATAGATCCTGTGTTATATCTATTGGGGGTCTGGAGACCCAGGCACATTTGTTATTGTTGGGGATGGTGGACTTTGATGTTATATTGGGTATGGACTGGTTGTCTCCGTATCATGCTATATTGGACTGTCATGCTAAGACAGTTACGTTGGCCATTCCTGGTATTTCTCAGATTGAGTGGCGGGGTTCGACCGATTTCGTCCCTAGCCGTGTTATTTCGTTCTTAAAAGCTCAGAAGATGGTTGAAAAAGGGTGTTTATCGTACTTAGCTTTTGTGAGAGATGTGGGAGCCGAGTCTCCTAGCATTGATTCTGTACCTGTTGTGAGGGACTTCCCAGATGTATTCCCCTCAGACCTGCCGGGCATGCCGCCGGACAGGGATATTGATTTTGGCATTGACTTGGTGCCGGGCACTCGGCCTATATCCATTCCTCCTTATCGGATGGCACCAGCTGAGTTGAAAGAACTGAAAGAGCAGCTTCAAGAGCTTCTGGATAAGGGTTTCATCCGTCCTAGTGTGTTCCCGTGGGGTGCACCAGTATTATTTGTTAAAAAGAAAGATGGTTCCATGCGAATGTGTATTGATTATAGGCAATTGAACAAAGTGACAGTAAAGAACAAGTACCCTCTACCGCGCATAGATGATTTGTTTGATCAGTTACAGGGTGCGAGGGTGTTTTCTAAGATCGATCTTCGTTCAGGCTATCACCAGCTGAAGATCGGGGACTCGGATATTATGAAGACTGCATTCAGGACCCGATATGGTCATTATGAGTTTCTTGTGATGTCTTTTGGGCTGACCAACGCCTCAGCAGCATTTATGCATCTGATGAACAGTGTGTTCAGGCCTTATTTGGATTCATTTGTGATTGTGTTCATTGATGACATTCTAGTCTACTCTCGTAGTCAGGAGGAGCATGCTCAACATTTGAGTATCGTGTTGCAGAGATTGAGAGAGGAGAAGCTATATGCTAAATTCTCCAAGTGCGAGTTTTGGCTTGAGTCCGTGGCATTTCTGGGACATGTGGTGTCTCGTGATGGTATTCAGGTTGATCAGAAAAAGATAGAGGCGGTGCAGAGTTGGCCTAGACCGACCTCGGCTACAGAGATCAGGAGTTTTCCTGGCTTGGCGGGGTATTATTGCCGGTTTGTTCAGGGATTTTCATCCATTGCTTCTTCATTGACTAAATTGACTCAGAAGGGTGCACCATTCGTGTGGTCGGATGAGTGCGAGGAGAGCTTTCAGAAGCTCAAGACAGCTTTGACCACAGCTCCAGTATTAGTATTGCCATCAGCTTCGGGTTCATATACCGTTTATTGTGATGCCTCGAGAGTGGGGATAGGTTGTGTGTTGATGCAGGAAGGTAAGGTGATTGCTTATGCTTCTCGGCAATTGAAGCCACATGAGAAGAACTATCATGTTCATGATTTGGAGCTAGCCGCCATTGTTCATGCATTGAAGATTTGGAGACACTATTTGTACGGTGTGTCTTGTGAGGTGTATACTGACCACCGTAGTCTCCAGCACTTGTTCAAACAGAAAGACCTTAATTTGAGACAGCGGAGATGGCTGGAGTTGCTGAAGGATTATGACATTACTATATTATATCATCCGGGGAAGGCCAATGCGGTGGCCGATGCTTTGAGCCGGAAGGCGGTCAGTATGGGGAGCTTGGCATATATTCCAGCTGAGGAGAGGCCATTTGCTCATGATGTTCAGGTGCTAGCCAATCGGCTAGTGAGGTTAGATATTTCGGAGCCCAGCAGGGTATTGGCTTGTGTTGTATCTCGGTCATCTCTATATGATCATATTCGTGAGCGCCAGTATGATGATCCACATTTGGCTGTCCTGAGGGACGGAGTTCAGCATGATGATGCTAGAGATGTCACCATTGATAGTGACGGCGTATTGAGGATGCAGGGCCGGATATGCGTGCCCAATGTTGATGGCCTTCGTGAGTTGATTTTGGAGGAGGCCCATAGCTCGCGGTATTCTATCCATCCAGGAGCCGCGAAGATGTATCAAGATTTGAAACAACACTATTGGTGGAGAAAGATGAAAATGGACATTGTCGGACATGTAGCACGGTGCCTCAACTGTCAGCAGGTTAAGTACGAGCATCAGAGGCCCGGTGGTGTATTTCAGCGCATTGCTATTCCTGAGTGGAAATGGGAGAGGATCACTATGGACTTTGTTATTGGACTCCCTCGGACGGCGAGGAAGTTTGATTCTGTATGGGTGATTGTGGATAGACTGACCAAGTCAGCTCACTTCATTCCAGTTAGTACTACCTACTCATCGGAGCGGTTGGCAGCGATCTTTATTCGAGAGATTGTTCGTTTGCATGGAGTCCCAGTGTCTATCATATCCGACAGGGGTACTCAGTTCACTTCTCAGTTTTGGAGAGCATTTCGGCGAGAGATGGGTACACGGGTTGAGTTGAGTACAGCATTTCACCCCCAGACAGACGGGCAATCTGAGCGCACTATTTAGATCTTGGAGGATATGTTGCGAGCTTGTGTGATTGATTTTGGTGGTTCGTGGGATGAGTTCCTACCACTTGCCGAGTTTGCCTACAACAACAGTTATCAGTCGAGTATTAAGATGGCCCCTTATGAGGCATTGTATGGCGGGCGGTGTAGATCCCCGTGGGATGGTTTGAGCTCGGTGAGGTTAGATTGATAGGGACCGAGTTAGTCCGAGATGCTCCGGATAGAGCAAAGTTGATCCGAGAGAGGCTTCGTACAACACGGTCTCGTCAGAAAAAGTTATGCGGACCGTAGAGTTCGAGAGTTGTCTTTCATGGTTGGTGACGAGTATTGTTGAAGATTTCACCTATGAAGGGTGTCATGAGGTTTGGGAAGAAAGGAAAGTTGAGTCCCGGGTACATTGGTCCTTTTGAGATACTTAGGAGAGTTGGAGAGCTGGCATATGAGTTGGCCTTGCCGCCCAGCTTATCCAGCGTTCATCTAGTATTCCATGTGTCTATGCTCCGGAAGTACATTGGAGATCCGTCTCATGTATTAGACTTCGGTACCATTCAGCTTGATGGTGATCTATCCTATGATGTGGAGCCTATTGCCATTTTGGGACGTCAAGTGAGAAAATTGAGGTCTAAGGAGATTGCATCGGTTAAGGTTCAGTGGAGAGGTCGACCCGTGGAGGAGGCCACTTGGGAGATCGAGCGGGAGATGCGGAGCAGTTATCCTCACTTGTTTGAGACTTCGGGTATGTTTCTTGACCCGCTCGAGGATGAGCGTTTGCTTAAGAGGGGGAGAATGTGATGACCTGGCCCGTCATCATGGGAATTACCACTCCGTTATGTTGAAATTGTATGTTTTATGCTTTCATATCAGTGTTAAAGTCTATCGGGTGAGTTAGGAGTGAATTGGATTGAAAATGAGGCAATTAGCCTTTGTGAAGGAAACTTGAATAAGGAAAGTCAACCCGGAGTTGACTATTTGGTTAGAGGGCTCGGAATCGGATTCTGATAATTCGGTTAGTTCCCGGAGGTGATTTGTGACTTAGGGGAGCGATCGGAATTGAATTTGGAGGCCCGATGTAGAAATAGGCTTGAATTGGCTAAGGTTGAATTTTGGCGAAATCCGAACGGTAGGTGAGATTTTGATCCGGGAGTCGGAATGGAATTCGACAGTTGCAGTAGCTCCGTTAGGTGATTTTGGATGTGCCTGCAAAATTTCAGGTCATTCGGACGTTGTTTAGTCGGGTTTTTGATTGAATGTGTAATTCGGAATGTCTTAAGGAATTTAGACTTGAATTTGATATGAATTATGGGTTTTGGTGTTATTAGACGTGTTTTGATGATTGGAACAAGTTCGTATCGTGTTTGGGAGTATGTTGGTGGTTTTCGTTGGGATCCCGGGGGCCTCGGGATGAATTCGGGGGTCCAAACGGACCAATTTGTGCCAACATGCACTGCTGTTCTGCTGCAATAATTGCAGAGAATTTTTGTTCATCGCGATCGCGAGCCTGGGGCATGCGATCGCGTAGGGTAAAACTGGGAAGCTCTGCGATCGCAAGGGTGAGACTGCGATCGCGTAGAGTATTGGAGTGAGGCTGGAAAGTTTGTTCATCGCGATCGCGAGAGGTGTGGTGCGATCGCGTAAGGTCGACTGGTTGTGCATCGTGATCACGTGGTGATGTCTGCGATCGCGTAGGTCAATGGCGGAATGCAGTGCGATCGCGTGGCTGGAGTTGCGATCGCGTAGGGATCTTTTGTTGTTCACTGCGATTGCGTGCCAAAGGTTGCGATCGCGTAGAGGAAAAATCAGGCCCCAGAGATTTGTGCATCGCGATTGCGTGCCAAAGGATGCGATCGCGTAGGGTTAATTGGCATGGCAGTGAGTTTAAGTTCAGAACAGACCAGTCGCGGGTTTCATATCCCAAAACGCCATTTTTGAGTTCCAAGAGAAGAAATTGACGGGAATTGCTGGGAAATCATCGGGGTTTCATTGGAGGTACGTTTTGTGGCTTAATTACATCATTTTAACATGAAATCATTGGTTAAATTTCTGTAAATGGGAGATTAAAGGTGGGTTTGAGCCCTATGCCTAAATTGAAGAAAAACACCGATTTGAGTGGGCAAATGGAGTCCGATTTTGGTAAATTTTATATGCCTAGACTCGTATCGAGATGAGGGTTCCGAATATGTGACTTTTGTAATTTTTTGACAAGCGTACCGAAAGTCGGGTTTTGACAACTTTGGGAATTTTGATGTAAATTGAGTTGTATTGATTGGGTGTCGTCCCATTGGCCTAATTTGTTGTATTTCTACCGTATTTGATCAGATTCTACGCGTGCGGAGCTTGATTCTCGTGGCAAGGGCATTGCGGAGTAGTCGTCGCGCCGTATTGAGGTGAGTAATAGATGTGGGTGATGACCGGCGGGTTCGAAACCCCGGTATACCACTTTTGTGACGCTGTATAGCGGCGAGACACGCACACTCTTGAGAGTGCGGGGTCGATCATGAACTGGAGACTATATATATTAGTCCGACCTGTTGATACTGTATTATTGGATATTCTCGAGCCGTTGAACCCCCTTCTTGGGCGGTTGAGTATACTTGTGGGCCGTGAGCCAGTTATTGGATCCCGCGAGGATCGTTATCATTGTCTTATCATATAGACATGCTAGTTTACTACTGGTCCGTAGCTATTTCTGTTATCATTCTATTTCCAACCTCTGGAACTTGATATTACTGTTTTCCAATCGAAAAATGATAAAAGAGTTTTCAAAACTACTTTTGAGCCTGTGAGGCTGTATTTGCATATTAGCTGACTGGTAGTGGATCGGGCTGCGCGCCGCAGTGGTATATATGTTGGATCGGACTGCACGCCGCAGTGATATTGTGCTTGGGCTGTAGGAGCCCCTCCGGAGTCTGAACCCCCACAGTGAGCACGGGTACCCAAATTGGATCGGGCTACGCGCCGTAGCGGTCATATCATGCATTGCATTGCATTTAGCTACATCTGCTAGCTGTTATGCTATTTATTGGTATTTGTTGGTACAGGTACAGTGAATATTGATTCTATGACAGGGTAGCTGATTATAGTTTTACATAGTGCTTTATTGCGGATTTATTATCTGCGCTGTCTTACCCTTGTTTATTACCACTGAGTCTGGCAGTACTCATTTTACCCCCTGCACCTTGTGTGCAGATCCAGGTACCTCTGAGCAGACTTGATTCGGTAGCTACTTGGAGGCATTGTGCGGGATAGTCGAGGTAGGTGCAGCGTCCGCAGGACCTGACTCCCCTTCTAGCTGTCATTTCTTATCTTGTTGTCTTTCCCTTCCGCACTGAGTTTATTATAAACTTTATTACACTTATGTTCTTTAGAGGCTCATGACTCTTGACCCTTGGTCTATGGGAGTTGATGTATTATGGGACTTGGTTCCCCGTTTTCGTTATATGTATCGCTGTTATTTCGTGAATTAATATGCTTAAATGGGATAAAATGAGCTTCTAGCTCCGTTCTTGTTATTGATTGGTCAGGCTGGCTTAGCAATGTGCTGGGCGCCATCACGACCGGATTTGGGGTCGTGACATTATGTGCATATGAAGGTTTATACACCCGGTAGCAGATTTTGGTTGATCGGAGGCAGTGTTGTCTGATTTTACGAGGTGGCTTTCAACATTCGCATCATCGCATTTCATCCTTTGTATATCAGTCCTATTTTGTTTATTTCAGGCCTTGTAGTTGTATTTAAACTCCAATAGACGCTTGTGACTTGTGACACCCTGGTTTGGGCTGCGTTGGGATAGTTCTATTATTATTATCTATGTTTCTGCGAATTTATTGTTATTAAATCATTTTTCAGAATTGCTTAATGGTAATTAACTTCTTAAAATATGTGCTCTGTATTGGTCTAGCTGACCTTGTCCCCATGAGAGGTGCCCTCATGATTGGGTCCTGGTTTAGATCGTGACACCTAGGTAGCCTTGGCTTTCAGCTGGCTAAGAATAGGGATTCAAAATACGAAAGTAATAGGTAAGGAGGAAGGACAGAAATTCGTAGAAGGATCATACAGCACAACTGCTCAAGTAGACCAACAAATTAGGAGAAGAAGCAGGTCTGTAAAACATAGGCTGACAATTAAAGGTTCAAATTAGGTTAAGTCTAATCTAATTCCATATTAATCTATACTTGAACATAATGGAAAGATACACATATTGATAACCATGGAAAGGAGAGAACAATAGATGAACCAAGTCTCACTGGAAAAAGATGCTAGCATAAGAGTCCTAGAGAATAGAGTGTTTCCTTTAGAGAATCAAGATAGCATGAAATAGGTTTAAACAAGTCTTAGAGAAGTATTACAAATACTCCAATATACACAAGACCCAATTAAATTTCATTCGAGTAAAGAGGTTCTACAGAGCTAGGGCATTAGCTAATTACAATATGCGAAAACATCATACAACCACAATATTGAAGCCCAAAATTAACTTGTTAAGATGCTACATGGTCTGGAGCTACTCTTAGGAGATAAAAGATCACATAGTGCAAATTATAGTAAAGCATGACATGAACAGTAAACTATTTTCATGTGCGACATAATGACATCAAATTTGAACACATCCCAATTGGATCAAAGTTCAGACACATGTGCAAGAGAGAAATTAAAAATTATGAGGGTTTAAATGCTAACCATCAACAAGATTAAAAGTGTGTAGTGTGTAGAAGAAAAAAATCCCAAGTCCCCGGTGCTTCTGAGTAAAAAAGAGCATCGAAAATGGGGTCCGAGCAACGTTTGCACCGGATGAGGTTATTCAATAGTTTTAGCGAGTTTGAAAGTAATGATGAGTGAATAAGAGAGTAGTGAGAACTAGTATTCAGAGTCCCGATCCCCAAAATTACTTTTTGGAGGGTTTTATATAGTAGAAATCAAACTAGTAAATATGAAAACAAATTATTCAAACAAAGATAAGGAAAAATATACTAGAATCAATTAGAATCGATTTTTAGGGCATAAACAAAATGGGTTTTATAAATACAAGGAATAACAATTATCACACAAATAACACTATAAATAAAGGAATACAGAAGATTAAACAAAGAATGAGAAAAATTATACCAAAAATCATTATGAGTCAGATTTAGGGTAAACAATAAAGTGGAAAATAGGGAAACATGAAAAATTAAACAGAGATACGAAAAAAATTGTTAAACACAGAATAGGAAAAGTGTATCAATCAAGAACTAGGGAACATTTCAAACCCTAGTTCAGAAAGGAAGCATGGATAGTCGAAGATCTCACTAAATCGGACCATATAAAATGTATATAGACAAATATTGTCTAACTCTCTATAGACTGAAGGCGGTGGAATCCCGCTTGGGTATTGGTCCTTGCCCAATTTGGGGCAAGTACGATATAACACCATAATCCTGTATGGAATACTGAGAAATCACATCAAAGGTAATAAAATCATGGAAGGAATCCATGATTGAGACGGATTGGAGAAGGTTTAAGTGAGACGACTAGGGTTAGAGGAGATGAGAGTAGAGAGGATCCTGAGGCGGCGGGTTTAGAGGGAATGGTTAGGGTTTGGGGGGTTTGGTTAGTTAAATGGACATATTAGATGTGGGCCGTTGATCTTAGAGGTCAACGACCAGGATTTAAAAGGGCTGGGTTGAGTTTTGGAAATGGGTACCGACTGGGTATTTGACATGGTCGTTTGATCTTGGTCCAGGGGTAATTCGGCTAATTTGGGTCCGAATTTTGGTCTTAATAATGGGCTGTAATTTAAATACACAAAATTTAGCAAAAATAATTTATGAAATGCTTAATAAATAAATAAAAATATTATTTATGAAATAAAATTAATAATAATAATTAAGCGTTATAAAAATATAGAAGGCTATTATGACACAAATAGTATAGATAAAAGGAATTATATATGAATACATGCTATTATTGCAAAATTAGGTAAATAGCTTAAAAATGCAAACATAATTATACGAAATAAAGTAAAAATATTATGAAACATATATATATATATATATATATATATATATATATATATATATATATATATATATATATATATATATATATATATATATATATATATATATATATATATATATATATATATATATATATATATATATATATATATATATATATATATATATATATATATATATATATATATATATATATATATATATATATATATATATATATATATATATATATATATATATATATATATATATATATATATATATATATATATATATATATATATATATATATATATATATATATATATATATATATATATATATATATATATATATATATATATATATATATATATATATATATATATATATATATATATATATATATATATATATATATATATATATATATATATATATATATATATATATATATATATATATATAGCAACAATTGCCCCTCTTTACCCGAGAATGATGAAATAATTGTCGGGTAAAGAAATGATAACCAATTTTGGCTGAATTGAATAAGGGATGATGTGATTTTGAAAAAATGAGGCCGAACCCTGATTCCTGAGTTGCCTACATATTCTTGGTCTTACGGGAATCAAGCTGTGTGTAGTTCTGAATCCAACGGTAAACGAAATCAATGAAGTTATAATAATGGTTGTGTGTTTCAGAAAAGGTTCTTTTGGGGTAGAATAGTATCAGATGAATTTATGCAAAATCATGAGTGAATTTGAGATGTTATGGCTATATCAATGAGTTGATATCCGAATGATCATATAGTAAGAAGCGGGAATTGATGATGGTCGGTTACAATTTGAAATAGTTTGGGGATGTGCACGTTATAAACGGAAGCCGAAGCGATGATTTCTCCTGCTTGAGGAACGGTTACTTCCTGGATTACATGCAAAACTTAAAACACAATTCATGTAGATATATATGGATTATTGCGCAAATTTAAATGTGATGCAAATTCCCTTTGGACCATGAAGGTTGTCTTTGGACGGTGATGATGATGTCCTTAGACCATGACGTCTTGGGCCATATATCGCATGATAAGGAATTCGCAAGCCATGAGATGATGTTCTCGGGCCATGAAATGGTGCCTCTCAACTATGATGCCTTTGAATAGTGATGTGCAATATTGAGAGATCCTCAGGATATGACATGGTGTGTTCAAGCTATGAGCATGATGGTTTCACACTATGACTCCTTTGAACAAGATGGCAATGTTTCATCCCATGAGATTCAAAGACATGATTCTTTGTTATATGAAAAAGCGAAACAAGACAGAGCTTAGTCTTTCATAAGATTGGGGTAGAGCTTGGCCCCAAGAAAGCAAAAAATAGTGCTAGATTTCAAGTAGCATAACATTTGGTATTATGCAAAGAAAGGCAGAGCTTAGCCTTATGCAGTTGAGAAGGCACAGCTTAGCCTCATGCAATTAGGTTGGTGATGCTTAGCCTCATGCAAAAAAGGGAGACAATGCTTAGTCTCATGCAATGAAAAGTAATGGTTAGCCTTATGCAGTTGAGGAGGCAGGACTTAGCCTCATGCAAAAGGGGAGATAATGCTTAGTCTCATGTAATAGAAGGGAGACAGTGCTTAGTCTCATGCAATGAAAGGCAATGCTTAGCCTTATGTAGTTAAGGAAGCAAGTTTAGCCTCATGCAAAATGGGAGACAGTCCTTAGTCTCGTGTAATGGAAGGGAGACAATGCTTAGTCTCATGCAATGAAAGGCAATGCTTAGACTTATGCAGTTGGGGAGGCAGGGCTTAGCCTTATGCAATTAGGGAGGCGATGGTTAGACTCATGAAAGAAAGGGAGACAATGCTTACTCTCATGCAATGAAAGGCAATGCTTAGCCTTATGCAGTTGAGGAGGTAAGGCTTAGCCTCATGCAAAATGGAATGCAGTGCTTAGCCTCATGCAAAGAGGGAGGCAGTGCTTAGCCTTATGCAATTAAAGAGGCAGGGCTTAGCCTCATGTAAAATGGGAGATAGAGATTAGTATCATGTAATTGAAGGGAGACAGTGCTTAGTCTCATGCAAAGACAAGCAATCAAGAACTAGGAAGCATTTCAAACCCTAGTTCAAAAAGGAAGCATGGATAGTCGAAGATCTCACTAAATCGGACCATATAGAATGTATATAGACAAATATCGTCTAACTCTCTGTAGACTGAAGGTGGTGGAATCCCGCTTGGTTATTGGTCCTTGCCCAATTTGGGGCAAGTACGATATAACACCATAATCCTGCATGGAATACTGAGGAATCACATCAAAAGTGATAAAATTATGGAAGGAATCCATGATTGAGACAAATTGGAGAAAGTTTAAGTGAGACGACTAGGGTTAGAAGAGATGAGAGTAGAGACGATTCTGAGGCGGCGGGTTTAGAGGGAATGGTTAGGTTTTGGGGGGTTTGGTTAGTAAAATGGGCATATTAGATGTGGGCCGTTGATCTTAGAGGTCAACGGCCAGGATTTAAATGGGTTGCATTGAGTTTTGGAAATGGGTACTGACGGGGTATTAGACAAGGTCGTTTGATCTTGGTCCAATGGTAATTGGGCTAATTTGGGTTCGAAATTTGGTCTTAACAATGGGCTATTATTTAAATACACAAAATTTAGCGAAAATAATTTACAAAAATGCTTAATAAATAAATAAAAATATTATTTATTTAATAAAATGATTAACAATAATAATGTAGCATTATAAAAATATAGAAGTCTATTTTGACACAAATAATATACATAAAAGCAATTATATATGAATATAGGCAATTATTGCAAAATTAGGTAAATAGTTAAAAATATGCAAAATTATACGAAATAAAGTAAAAATATTGTGAAACATATATGAGGATGAAAAATAGTAATTTGGATGATTAAGTCATCACAAAATAATTTAAAGGAATAATTAATAATTCTTCAAGTAATTTAAGTGCAGAAAAAATAAATTTAAAGCTCTAAATATTATGGTAAATTATAGAAAATGTCTCAAGACCCGAAACTTAGCCCATCGTGATGGTTCCTATCGTGGAACTAGGTCATCCTCAACTCAACATAATCCAAAACACAATACTAATATTGAAAACATTTGTGGAAAACTTTTATCGTTTAGAATAAACTATTTAAAACATAAAGCAAAATTCATAATACGATCCTACCAGCCCAAACCCAGGGTGTCACTGAGTACATGAGCGTCTAGAGAAATAGCATAGTCTACTACAATGTTTACTGAATACAACTGAAACACATCTAGAATATGGGAGGATGGTCAAGGCCTGCAAATGCCATGCAGATACCTCAACAATCTCCAACGCCTACAATCTCGGTCAATGACTGCCATCGGGACCGAAAGTAACTGAATCTGCACACAAGGTGTAGGGGGTAACGTGACTACACCTACTCGGTAAGTAACAAGTCCAAACTATAGAATGAAAGGTAGTGACGAAATCAACCTCATCAGGCATAATAGAAATAACATATAGAATGTAGGCATGCTTTTAATTAAATAGACATATCAACACAGTGAAACAAAGCAAATATGAACATGGTAAAGAAATATAACTCTGCTACATCTACATTCCAATGCACATGCTATGTGTAATGCACCATGTTTAGTGCCTCATGTGCACACAAATCCCAAATGCTCATCCACTCAGTACTATATATGGCTCATACAACCTAGGGAAAATCCATCCCGTAATATATACATCTCTGACAACAGTCACTCAGTACTGAGAAAGGGCGATCCAGCCCTATGGAGAAGATCTATCTCCAAAAATGATAATAACCACAGAAACACTCAGCACTATATATGGCTCACATGGCCCAGGGAAGATCCATCCCAGAATATATATACACCACTGGTTATCAGTCTCTAGTACCGAGTAAAAACAGGCCAATCCAGCCTCATGAAGAAGATCCATCTCCATACCAAGAGAAGATCCATCCCTGAATATAATCAACCACGCCCACTGTAGGTGTGCAGACTTCGGAAGGGGCTCCTACGTCCCAAGCGCTAGGCATAAGCAATAATCTATTGCGTCATGCAGCCCGACCCATAACTGTCATTCAAAATCAGTATCTCGGCCTCTCTTAGTCATCACTCTCCAGTATTACCCACATGCTTAAAATGCCATGAAAACTAGCCCGGAACAATGATATGATGTGCAAATGAATAACCACTGAGACTGTGATGTAATATGAAATGCATGAACATGACTGAGTACATAATATCAATGATATCGGCGAGATGACAGCGAGAAACGACCACCAGGGGTCTCAACAGTATCGGCCTAAAGCCCTAACAAGATAACTAGTATGTTTTACAACCCATTTACTTCATCACATGAAGAAAACGTAGATATCAACAAGATAGAATCACTAATAGGTACCATGGGATGAAACATGTCACCATTCTCACGATGTATGCCCACACACCCATCACTTGGCATGTGCATCACCTCGATACTAATCACATAACACGTAGTTCGGAGTTTCGAACCCTCACAACCAAGTTTGAAAGCGTTACTTACCTCAGACCGATCAAACTTCTACTCCGCTATGCCTTTGCCTCTCACATTAAACTCCGGATACTCTGAATCTAGCCATAAATAATTCGATACAATCGACACAAGCTAAAGGAATCAATCCCATAAGACAATGCTAAGGTTTAGGTCAAAGTCAAAAAGTCAACTCAAAAGTTGGGCCCCGGCCCACATCTCAAAATCCAACCAAAGTCACAAAATCTAATAACCCATTCGAATACAAAGCCAACCATACTAGATTCACTCAATTCCACCTTCGAATCGGCCGTCAAACCCTAAAAGTTCATTTTATGAAACTCCACAAATTTTCCCCAAATTCCATCCCAATTTACTAATCAAATAATGAAATCAATGATATGTTCATGATTATTAGCCAAAATCGCGTTATAATTACTTACCCCAATGATTTCCTTGAAAAACTCCCAAAAATTCTCCTCAAACCAAGCTCCCAAAGTTCAAAGTGTGATATAAAACCCTAAACCTCACTTATATAGTGCTCTCTAAACTTCCAGTCAGTGGTCCGCATATTTCTCACCGCGGTCGCACAATCACTACCGCGGTCGGCGTAATTCCATTGCGGCCACGAGTCCTAAGCCAACTTCTACCGCGGTCTGCGAGATTTCCACCGTGACAGCGAATCCTGAATCAACTCCTTTTGCGGTCTATGAAGTCCCCATAGTGGCCGCATTCTCCTACCGCGGTCCGTGTATTCCATTCCGCGACCACAATTCCAATGATTCGAGACCTACAACTTTTCAACGCCAGATATCATATATTTTTTCCAACTCCCAAGGCCAAATAAGAATCCGATAATCGCCCGAAACTCACCCAAGGCCCTTGGAACCTCAACCAAACATACAAACACATCACATAACTTCATTCAAGCTTAATCGAGCCTTCAAATCATTCAAAAAAATATCAAAATACCAATTTAGCCTCGGATTCAAGCCTAAGAACTTCTAAACTTCCGAATTCCACAAATGACGCCGAAACCTACCAAATGACAAGAAATTTTGCGCACACGTCACAAATTCCTTTACAAACCTACTCCATTTTCTAAAATTTTATTCCGACCCTGATATCAAAATTTTTACTGCCAGTCAAAATTGCCGAATTTCCAAATTCTAAATATTCAAGCCAAATTCGAACACAGACCTTCAAGTCACATTCTGGACACTCTCCTAAGTCCAAAATCACCTAACAAAACCATCAGAAGTCCCATCCAAGATCATTTCCACATAAGTCAATATCCGGTTGACTTTTTTTTCCAACTTAAACTCCTAAATAGGAGGCTAGGTGCCTCATTCCACTTCAAACTCCGGAACCGAATCAACCAATGCGATACGATAAACATAGCTTAAGAATACTAAAGAAAGCAGAAGTGGGGGAAATGGGGCTATAAATCATGAAACGACCTGCCAGGTCGTTACAAATGCTTGTATAGATTAAACTAAATAATGATGCCAAAATGATGTTTTGAAAGTGTGTATATATGTATGTATATATATATATATATATATATATATATATATATATATATATATATATATATATATATATATATATATATATATATTGAAAAAATATAGGGTCAAAATTGGGTATCAACATATATTGATATCTTTGCTTGAGTGAACGTGAGGCTAAAGTACGAAGGGTGATGCCGTATAATTTTTTGGTATTATCATTATCACGTGAGGATGAGAGTAAAAGCATGAAGGGTGATGTTGTGCACATGCTTTTATTTATATCAAATGGTGAGGATGAGGGTAAAAGAATGAAGGGTGATGTTGACTTTATTGTTTTACTTGATACTTGTATTGTGAATTTAATTTGACGATTTTGTTGCTTATTTCAAAAAGAGACTTACTTGGTGATTCTGTACTTATTGTTCAAGTTATTGCCCCTTATATATGGCCCCACCCCGTCATTACTTTTGATGCTTTACTTGTTATTTTTTGTTCCTTTATATATATAATTGCACATGTTTTAATAGGTGTCATGTCATAGTCTCTTTACTACTTCGGCGGGGTTAAGCTCGACACTTTCTAAGTACATTGGGGCGGTTGTACGCATACTACACTTCTTGTGCATATTTTGACATTGGTACTAGCGGAGTTCCGCGAGGTACTTGGCGCTACCGGTCAGTGATTCGAGGTAGAGCTACACCCCTTTCGCATGCTGTAGAGTCACTTTCCTATCTTTACTGTATTGTTTCTATTTTCTTCGGACAATGTTGTATTTCTTTCAGAACCTTGTATTTAGCCGGATTTAAACACTCATGTATTTGTGACACCAATTCTTGGAATAATCTTATGTTACTTTTTAGTATTGATAATTATTATGTTATTGCAGAGTATTTTCGCGTTATGTTATTTGTTCAGTTGTTGGCATCACTTAATGCTTTCCTTCGCATGTTATCTATTGTATTGGCTTGCCTAGCAAGCAGTGTTAGGCGCTATTAAGATCTCTTGTCGTTTGGGATTTTGGGTCATGACACTGATCGACAAAATTCTATTATTTTATTAGTTTTCAATTGACCAAATTTCCAAATGAAACAAATGCGTTAGAACGTTTATGAATATTCCTTTCAAAATACCAAAGATTAATACTTCATTGATATTGAAAAGTTTTTAAATCAATGATTTTCCCCGTAAATTAATATTGCTCAAATCTGATTTGTCTTAAATCTTATTAGATTTATTTATAACAGAAGTCAATCTTAATTGATTTTTACCATAAATTAAATTTGATCTGATTTATCTCAATCCTTATAGATATTTCTATAATATTTTTAGATATGTACTAAATTTATGGAGTAGCATTTTTTTTAATATGACACTTGAATATCAAGTTTGACTACCCTCTTTTTGATGTAGTATAGAGTTTACTGTTTTCACCAATGTAATTAGCAGAACGCTATAATGTCGTCCATATAGTACTGAAGTACAACTTACTTTCTTCAGCACTAATTTAACGATTAAAGAATTAAGATTCCATTCCCATCCCAAATTAAGAAAACTGACATGTTTGTTATATAAAACAACACGAATTATCAATATCCACGCGATAATTGTTGGTAAGACCTTCCAAATATACTTGATAATTAGCTGAGTTCACACTACAAAGCATAATATGATGTATACTCAGAAAGGATTTAACCTATATATATACTAAAATTTTACACCAGGGTTGTATTTTAATTTGTTATAGCAAATGACGATCCGCTTTATTTTCAATTTGCAAATCATACTTTTTATAATATTACTCATTGTATTTTTAGGTGACATGATTATAGTTTAAAGTCCGTGTATAATGCTAAACTCAATTAGAGCTACAAAATGCATTCACTCTCTATCTCTCACACAATATGATCTCAGGTTGATAGGATTCATGTTCATGGGCATAGACATTATAACACTTAGTAAATAGTGTTGGGTTTGTTATTTAATAAATAATAACAAAAGATGTGTGAATGAAAAGTGGTGGGAAAAGAAATGGAGAGATGACCCGTGATCTGGTCCGGTTTAGCTTGTTTTTCTTTTCCGGATTAATTTAAATTCCTTTTGAATTTCCCGCAAAAATTTCCAACATCCATGGCTGTTCTGAAACAGTGTCACACCAGTTCCAACAGCCATGACTATTCTGAAATGTTGCAAACCTCTGTAGAGGGTCACACTTTCAATAGCCATGACTATTCTGAAAGGTTGCAAACTTCTTCAGAGGTCACACTTGTTCCAACGGTCATGACTATTCTGAAAGGTTGCAAACCTCTTCAGACACATCATCTAGTTGGCTATAAATAGACCTTCAAATCCCAGAATATTTACTTACGAAATTTTCTGATTATCTTCTTCTTCTTCTTCTGCACTAAAATTTCAGTGTGTTTTGCTGTCATCGAGTGATTCGGTGATCATCGACATTTTAGGTACCAACACTCCGGTGAGTTAACGTTCTATTCTGGGAGGATATATTCCATAACCTCGGATACTTGAGGGGAATAATTTCCTTAAGGACACATTATGTATTCAATGGGCTCGATTTGTTCCTTCAACATTTCAAAAATTATTTTGAAATTCGAACATTATTTTTCAGAATAGTTTCTACTAACTTTCTGTTTTATTTTTCCAGAAAGATTACTGTTTTATTTACTTACAGCAATACAGATAAATAACAATCTTAAAAAAATTATATTTAATATATTCTTTATTCTGTCTGGATTTTATTATTCTGGTTTAAAGATATAAAAACTTCATCGGGCTATTGAAATTCAGAAAATGATTTGAAAACATAAAACTTCATCGTTTTTCTGTAAAACGGAATATATAAACATTAGTAGTTTTTTACATACTGTTTATTGATTATAGTATTATTTACTGTTTTGGTTTTACCATTAATTGATTTCTTTTGCTGTTGACAATAGGAAATGGAAAATGAAAAATGAAAATGGAAATCCTTCTGCGACTGTTGGTGCAACGATGATAGCCTCGTCAAGTCGCACTGCTGTTTCTCCGACTGAGAAACCGAAGAATTTTTTTGGAACCAACTTCAAAAGATGGCAGCAAAAGGTGTTCTTCTGGCTTACCACACTTGGTATGCAGAAATTCACTAGTGAAGATCCTCTAGTGCCTGCTGCGGACATGCCGGATAATGAAAGTTCATGGTTGTTGAGGCATAGAAGCATGCATATTTTCCTTGCAATGGCTATATCTTAAGTGCTTTAGAAGATGACTTATACAATATGTACAGTGCAATGAATACTTCGAAAGAATTATGGGACGCACTTGAGAAGAAGTACATGACAGAAGATGCATGTTTGAAGAAGTTCGTGGTTGCCCAGTTTCTAGACCATAAAATGATAGACAGCAAAACTGTGAGAACCCAAGTTCAGGAGCTTCAACATATTTTCCATGACCTTATTGTTGAATGTATGGTCGTGAATGAAGCATTTTAAGTAGGTGCTATGATTGAAAAATTGCTTCATTTGTGGAGAGATTTCAAGAACTATCTAAAACACAAACGAAAAGAAATGAAGTTGGAAGATTTTGTGATAAGTCTAAAGATCGAGGAAGACAACAAAATAGCCGAGAAGAATTCTTGTCGAAATTCAACGATCATGGGAGCTAATATCGTTGAAGAGACTGCTCCAAAAAGTAAGAAGAGTAAGGGGTCTTCTGGACAACTAAGGAGCAGAACAAAAAGAAATTCAAGGGCAGCTGCTACAATTGTGGAAAAGTCGGTCACAAAAGCCCATATTATTGTCTCCCGAAAACTGATAAGAAGAAGGGACAAGCCAACATAGTGGAGAAGAATAATGAGATTGATGATCTTTACACAATGCTTTCAGAATGCTATTTAGTTAGAAATTTGAAGGAGTGGTGGATTGACTCTAGAGCCACTCGACCTGTTTGTGCTGCCAAAGAAGCTTTTGCTACTTACTCTACTACTGGTTCGGAAGAAGAAATTTCCATGAGAAATAATGCAACAACTAAGATTGAAGGTTATGGAAAGATATTCCTGAAGATGACTTCCGGTAAGGTGTTAATGCTCAACAACGTTCTTCATGTTCCTACTATTAGGAAGAATTTAGTTTCTACTTATTTACTTGTAAAGAATGGATTTAAATATGTATTTATTTCTGATAAAGTTGTTGTAAGAAAGAACAAAATGTATGTTGGAAAAGGCTACCTCACGGAGGGCCTTTTCAAACTCAATGTAATAGTTGTTGACAGTTTGAATAAAATTTCAGCTTCTTCTTATTTATTAGATTCAAATAATTTATGGCATATTTGTTTAGGACATGTCAATTATAAAAGCTTGCAGAAATTAAATAATTTAGAAGTATTATTTGATAATAGGTGAATTTGACTATAATTATACCCAAAATAATGACACTTTGTTATGGAATTAATGTTGTTTATGAGGACAAAATGCTTTGATTAGTGTTCGATTGTGTTTTACAGGTACATGTGATACATTGGATGCCATAAAGAGCTATTTTGGAGTCCTAGGTTGATGAAAAGGCCAAAAGAAGAGCTAAAGTAAAGAGGGCTTGAAGAAGCAGGGAAGAATCAGACGCACTGTTCATCCGCGGTTAACTCGCGGCCGCGGATGAACCGCAAAAAAAGAAGGCCTCTGAAGTTTGACTGTTCGCGGTCCGCTCGCGGCCGCGAACGAACCGCGGAAGGTTCCGCAGCAGCAATCCCAAATAGACTCGAATTTAGTTTTAAAGCCCTAAAACCTCTATATAAACTCCTAGTTTGCCCCATAGAGGCATGTTATCTTTATTTCATTACTTTGGCAAGATTTTTAGTAAGAGAGATTCCTCTCAAACTCATTCTTTTTATTTTATATCAAGTATTTCTTTATGATTTCAATTATTATTCTTGTTTCTTCAAGCATGAGTAGCTAAATTCTTTTCTAAGGTTTTGATGGAACCTATTGGGTGATGAACTTATCGTTTATGTGATTACAAATCGTGAACAAGATTTCTATTTGTTCAACTTCGTTCTTGTTGTAGTTTATTGGTAGGATCCCCAATTAGCTGTGCCTATTTAGTGTGCATAACTTGGAAAAGAGTGCATATTTAGGTATATTGTTGAACAACACCACATCTAGGTTATTGGAGGAATCTATAACTTTAGGTGTAAAGACGGGGTTAGGAATAACGAAGTCTTGGGTGCAATCTCAAGTGAACTATTCAAATTAAAGCTAGCTAGGGTAGCTCGGGAGAGTGCACTAGTAAATTATTGTAATTGCTCGGGAGAGGGTTACGATACACATAGCGTTCATGATTGATAGAATATATTAACAATTTGTATGAGCATAACGATAAGGGATTCCATCAATAGGGGAAATCAATGCCTTAGTCCTTCTCATAATATTCTTTTTACTCTACATTCAATTCTTTCTTTCAAGTATTTTTAATTATTGCCAAGTAGATATTCGAAAATCACACAAAAATATATTCAAAGTTTGGGAACTTGATTCGGAAGTACTTTTGGGGTTGTGATAGTTGCAATTGGTAGGTTAATTCTCTGTAGGATCGATCTTGGACTTATTAGACCAAGTTATATTGACTACGACCGTTGCTTGGACGTGAATCAATGTACAGGCTACGTTATCACGGTAAATCTTTATTAGCCGTTGCCATTGCCAGAACTTCAAGATTCTTGTGTATTCAGGTTCTTTCTACACTCTACATTGAATATTTTGACGTTTGTTGATTTAGGTATTCAGGTGCATGCCTAGAAAATCTGCAAGGACTGGAGAACTAATTGAAGGACTCTCAGACCCCGAGCAAACCTTCCGGGCACGTAACAAAGACATTGTCACGACCCAAATCCGGTCGTGATGGCGCCCAACCATCAAGCTAGGCCAGCCAGACCAACAATTTAATTAACACAAAGATATCGGTCCCAAATGGACAACCCAAGAAGAATATATGAGTTTAAGAACTCCAATAATAATAGTAAAGAACAAAATACTGACACTCCCAAAGATCCGGAGTCACAAGTCTAGAGCCTCTAACAAAACCCAACAGGAAATAGAGAGTACGATATAGAAGTACTCAAGTCTGAATACAAAATATAAAATAACAACTGGAATGTGAGGAGAAGCTAGGTTCTGCGAACGTAGGCAGCTACCTCAGCAACTCGATGTGACAATGTAAACGCTGGAGATGCCCGTCTACTGCTCCTGAGTACCTGAGTCCGCACACAAAAGGTGCAGGGAGTAGGGGTGAGTACTAAGTACTCAGTGAGTAACAAATATATATAAGTAGCTGACAGTAAGAAATCCACAAAATACCACAATATGAAGCTACACTACAGTCCGAATCTCCAACGAACTAGCATCCACAGTACAATACAACTACTACAGAATAATTCAACAAAGAAAGATGCAATGCAATGCACATAACCGCTACGGCGTGTAGCCCGTTCCAATTTAACGTCGACGGCGCTCACTGGGGGTGTGTACAGACTCCGGAGGGGCTCCTACAGCCCAAGCGCAATACTGCTGCGGCGTGCAGCCCGATCCTCATATCAACCACTGCGGCGTGCAGCCCGATCCCATGCTCAATCCACAATAAACAATTAAGTCACAAAACAATTCATTTTCCTTAATTCCAGTTCTCAATTCATAATTTATGAAAAATACTTTAACTTTATTAAATTTGTAAAAGCCGGTGACTTAGCATTTCAAAAGTGTGATTTCAATTTCCAGGACTGAGAACAGTGATTTAAACAATTATAGCTATCACATAAATATTGTCCTCTAAGGACGCTACAGATCGGCACAAGGCCCCAAACAAGGCTTACAGTCCACAAATATATCACATACAGTGTATTTTCAACACTAACAACATATCATTTATTTCCGGGATGGACCAAGTCTCTATCCCCAATCACAATCAATCCCGCACCTGCCACGGTGTGCGAGCCACGCCCTACTAGCGTCACAATGTGCTAAGCCGGGGTTTCGAACCCTCAAGCTACCATATACACAAACTACTCACCTCTAGCCGGTCGTAGACTCGTCCGCGATGCCTTTTCCTTTGAATTTCGTTGCCTCGTGTGTAGAATCTAGTCAAATAACAATAATTATGTCAAATACGGGTCAAAGAATCATAACCCACTTCAATTTATATGAAATTCGCGTAATTACACTAAGTTGGTAAAATCCGACCCCGGGCCCCACTACTCGGAAAATTTCGAAATTAGTACCAACGCGACCCTCATCTCGCCACGAGTCCGTGCATATAAAATTTATCGAAATCGGAGTTCAAATGGCCTCCCAAATCCAAAAATCCCGTTTTCAATATTTAGGCCACATTTCTTCAAGATTTCAACCCAATTTCATGAAGATTGATGTTAATACTACCATAAAATGATGTTTTTGAGTCAAGAATCTTACCTCCGACGAATACCCGATGACTTCTCGATGATTTCCTCGAGTTTTCTTCTCTCTAGGGCTCAAAATTATGTTTTGGGGGTGTAAACCCGTAAGCTCTCTGTTCTGCAATTTAATTCACTGCCAGAGACTTTTGTTCGATAATGCAAGGAAAGAAAAAGAAAACCTCATGTGAATATAAGATCCTCGTGTTAAACATAATTAACACGAGGAAGGTCTGTGTACACACTACCCTCCCCAGACCCAGACGTGGGATTATACTGGGTTGTTGTTGTTGTTGTGTTAAACATGATTAAAAGTCTTACTTTGCTAACTAGTTGGAAAAGAGAAAATGCTACAGGCCCCTATTGCGATCGCATAGAGTAATTTTCCTCAGGCCTCCAATTTGTTCTATGCGATCGCAGGCCTAGCCATGCGATCGCATAGCTTCGCATTCCTACCCTCCGCGATCGCAATCGAGCCTCCGCGATCGCACTGCACAAATTCCGGAACACTATGCGATCGCAATGCCCTCCACGCGATCGCATAGAGTAGACTTCACGCCCCCTTCCACTCTTCTATGCGATCGCAATGATCTCTATGCGATCGCATAGAGCAACTGCTGACTGCAATTTTCTGCACAATTTTTCCAAGTTCTAAATGCCCGGTTGATGGTCCGAATCCATCCCGAGGCCCCCGGGACCCCAACGAAAACCACCAACATACTCCAAAACATGATACGGACTTGTTCCAATCATAAAAACACCATACTAAACATCAAAATCTCCATTTATTCACGAATTCAAGCCTAAGTTTCTTCAAAACTTTCAAAACTAACATTCAATCCAAAACCCGATCAAACGATGTCCGAATGACCTGAAAATTTGCGGACACATCCAAAATCACATAACGAAGCTACAAAAATTGTCGGAATTCCATTCCGACCCCCGGATCAAAATATCACCTACCATCCGGTTTTCGCCAAAAATCACCCTTCGCCAATTCAAGCCTAAAACTACACCGGACCTCCGAATTCAATTCCGATTGCTCTCCTAAGTCATAAATGATCCCCCGGAACTAGTCGAATCATCAGAATCCGGTTCCGAGCACTCTAACTCAATAGTCAACTCTTGGTTGACTTTCCATATTCAAGCTTTCTTTAAACATGCTATTTGTTTCATTTTCAATCCAAATCACTCCTAACTCACCCGATATACTCTAATACTGTTATAAAAGCATAAGATATGAAATTGCAAGGTAACGGGGTGGTAATTCCCGTAACGACGGGCCGGGTCGTTACATTCTCCCCAACTTAAACAAACGCTCGTCCGCGAGCGGGTTAAGAAACATACTTGGAGTATCAAACAAGTGTGGATATCTACTTCGCATCTCCTGCTCGGTCTCCCAAGTTGCTTCCTCCACGGGACGACCTCTCCACTGCACTTTTACTGAAGCTATATCCTTAGATCTCAGCTTACGAACCTGTCGACCCAAAATGGCTATTGGTTCCACATCATAAGTCAAATCCTCATCTAGCTGTATCGTGCCGAAGTCCAACACATGAGACGGGTCTCCGACATACTTCCGGAGCATAGATACATGGAACACCGGGTGAACTCCCGACAAACTGGGTGGCAAAGCAAGCATATAAGCCACCTCCCCAACTTTCCTAAGCACCTCAAAAGGTCCAACGAACCTTGGGCTCAACTTTCCTTTCTTTCCAAACCTCATAACACCCTTCATAGGCGAAACTTTCAGCAACACCTTCTCACCTACTGAATAAGACACATCTCGGACCTTCCGGTCTGCATAACTCTTCTGACGCGACTGAGCTGTGCGAAGTCTCTCCCGAATCACCTTCACCTTATCTAAGGCATCTTGGACTAACTCTGTCCCTAACAACCTAGCCTCGCCGGGCTCGAACCAACCAACTGGAGACCTACACCGCCTCCCATATAAAGCTTCATACGGTGCCATCTGAATGCTGGACCGATAGCTATTATTGTAAGCAAACTCCGCCAAAGGCAAATAATCAGCCCATGAACCACCAAAATCAATGACACAAGCACGCAACATGTCCTCCAATATCCGAATAGTACGCTCAGACTGCCCATCCGTCTGTGGATGAAATGCTGTGCTCAACTCTACCTGTGAACCCAACTCTCGCTGAAATGTCCTCCAGAACTGAGATGTGAACTGGGTACCTCTGTCCTGATATAATGGAAATGGGAACTCCATGCAATCTCACTATCTCACGGATGAATATCTCTGCCAACCGCTCCGAGGTATAGGTAGTACACACTGGGATGAAGTGAGCTGACTTAGTCAACCTATCCACAATCACCCAAACTGAATCAAACTTCCTCGCCGTCCGAGGGAGTCCACTAACAAAGTCCATAGTTATTCTTTCCCACTTCCACTCCGGAATATTAATACGCTGGAATACACCACCGGGTCTCTGATGCTCATACTTGACCTGCTGACAGTTTAGACACCGAGCCACATGGCTCACAATATCTTTCTTCATTTTTCTCCACCAGTAATGCTGCTTCAAATCCTGGTACATCTTCGCGGCTCCTGGATGAATAGAATACCGCGAGCTATGGGCTTCCTCCAATATCAATTCACGAAGGCCGTCAACATTGGGCACGCATATCCGGCCCTGCATCCGCAATACACCATCACTATCAATAGTGACATCCCTGGCATCATCATGCTGAACTCTGTCCTTAAGGACAAGTAAGTGTGGATCATCATACTGGCGCTCTCGAATACGATCATATAAAGAAGAACGAGCTACTACACAAGCCATCACCCGATTGGGCTCAGAAATATCCAGCCTTACCATCCGATTAGCTAACGCCTGAACATCAACTGCTAGGGGTCTCTCCCCAACTGGAATATACGCCAAACCGCCCATACTAATAGCCTTCCGGCTCAATGCATCAGCCACTACATTGGCTTTCCCGGGATGGTACAAGATAGTAATATCATAGTCTTTAAGCAACTCAAGCCATCTCCGTTGCCTCAAATTTAGATCTTTCTGCTTAAACAAATGCTGAAGGCTGCGGTGGTCTGTATATACATCACAAGATACACCATATAGGTAATGCCTCCAAATCTTCAAGGCATGAACAATAGCAGCTAACTCCAAATCATGAACGGGGTAGTTCTTCTCGTGGGGCTTTAGCTGACGAGAAGCATATGCAATAACTCTACCCTCCTGCATCAACACACAACCGAGTCCAACTCCGGAAGCATCACAATACACCGTATATGACCCTGAGGCTGATGGTAACACAAGTACTGGAGCCGTGGTCAAAGCCTCCTTGAGCTTCTGAAAGCTCTCTTCACATTCATCGGACCACACAAATGGAGCATTCTTCTGTGTCAGCTTAGTCAACGGTGAAGCAATAGATGAGAAATCCTGAACAAACCGGCGATAATAGCCTGCCAAGCCAAGAAAACTCCGAATCTCTGTAGCTGAGGAAGGTCTGGGCCAATTCTGCACCGCCTCGACCTTCTGAGGATCAACCCGAATACCATCACTGGACACTATATGTCCCAGAAAACCCACAGTATCAAGCCATAACTCACACTTAGTGAATTTTGCATAAAGCTTCTCTTCTCTCAACCTCTGCAATGCCACTCTCAAATGCTGTGCATGCTCCTCCTGGCTGCGTGAATATACCAGAATATCATCAATAAACACAATCACAAAAGAATCCAGGTATGGCCGAAATACACTATTCATCAAGTGCATGAATGCTGCTGGGGCATTAGTTAGCCCGAAAGACATCACCAGGAACTCGTAGTGCCCATATCGCGTCCCTGAACGCTGTCTTCATAATATCCGAGTCCCTGATCTTCAATTGATGATAGCCCGATCGAAGATCAATCTTAGAAAATACACTAGCTCCCCGGAGTTGATCAAATAGGTCCTCAATACGAGGCAACGGGTATTTATTCTTCACTGTTACCTTGTTCAGCTGCTCGTAATCAATGCACATTCTCATTGTGCCATCTTTCTTCTTCACGAACAACACCGTGCACCCCAGGTGACACACTCGGACGAATGAAACCCTTATCTAAGAGTTCCTGACTGTTCTTTCAATTCTTTTAACTCCGCCGGTGCCATGCGATAGGGAGGAATAGAAATGGGCCGAGTGCCCGACACCAAGTCAATACCAAAGTCAATATCTCTGTCGGCGGCATGCCCGGAAGATCAGCTGCTGGAAATACATCCGGAAACTCCTCACAATGGGGACCGAATCAAGACTCTGGGTGTCTCGACCTCAACATTTCTAATGAAGGCCAAATAAGATAAACAACCCTTGTCAATCATTCGTTGGGCCTTTATATAAGAAATCACCCTGTCGGACACATAATCGGTCAAGCCACGCCACTCGATCCTCGGATTACCTGGAATAGCTAGTGTGACTGTCTTGGCATGACAGTCCATAATCGCATGGTAGGGAGATAGCCAATCCATGCCTAGAATTACATCGAAATCCACCATGCCTAGTAGTAATAAATCAACTCGGGTCTCTAGACCCCCAATAATAATAATACAGGATCGATATACCTGATCCACAACAATAGTATCCCCCACTCGGGTAGACACATGTACGGGCAAAGCAAGAATACCACGGGTCATACCCAAATGATGTGCAAAATAAGTAGAGACATAAGAATAGGTGGATCCGGGATCAAATAAGACGAAAGCATCCCGTGGCAGACTGAGATAATACCCGAAATGACCGCATCCGAAGCACTAGCATCCTTCCTATTCCGAAGAGCATAGAAACGAGCTTGGCCTCCACCAGTACGATCCTCGCCCCTGGGCGACCTCTGGTACCTGGCCACCGGTCCTAGCCGACCGTGATGGCGCCGAAGAAACAGGAGTAGAAGACGAAGGTCGATCCCTCCGCCGAGACCGCTTACGAAGCCACCGAGGACACTCTCTCTCGATATGGCCCAAATCACCGCACTCAAAACAACGGCTCGAAGACGGAAGAAGGGGCTGCCGAGGACCCTCGCTACCGATGAACCCCGAGGCGAGAGCAGAGGAGCGCAGCTCCGAGCCGGAAGAGCACTCGGCTCGCGGCATCGACTCGGCCGGACCACCGATAACCTCGCGCTCGCGCGCTCGACGACCGACGATCCCGATCGCGAAACCCCGAGCCGGACTCTCGTCACGCTCCGGCACCGTAGTGAGACACAGAAAGAGCGACCTCCGTCTATGCGTCGAAATTGGCCCCTGATGACGGACCACACGTGGTATGACGTGCCAACCGTGTGAATCTCATCTCGTATCGAGTAACCGTCATCTCTCCTCGCTTCAACCACTCGAACCGACGTCGCAGCCCCTCTCTCCGAGACCGAGGCACGTACTTCTCCAAAAATACGGTGGAGAACTGCTGAAGTGAGGGGCACTGCCCAGCGGGCCTACGCCTCTCGAAATCCTCCCACCACCGAAATGCTGCACCTGTAAACCGAAAAGTGGTGAATGAAACACCGCCGGACTCTAGAATACCCGCGGTGCGAAGCATGCGCCGACATCTGTCAAGAAAACCCTGGGCATCCTCGCCCTCAGCACCACTGAATGTCGGAGGCCGTAGCCTCTCAAATCTCTCCAAACGACGCCGCTCATCGTCGGGCATAGTCGGAACCATATAAGCGAGAGCTGGTGCAACGAGTGCAACCGGCCGAGTTGCTCCGGTGTGTGAGCCACGGGGGTCCGATTCCTCCCCCGCTCGTGAAGAAGACATCGCGGCGAGTAGCCGCAACTACTCGTGCCAAGCTCGTGCACACCGATAAGATCTGAGCCAAGGTCTCCTGAAGACCTGGTATGACAATGGGCACTGCCGGTACCTGAACCTGAGTTGTCGGAGCGTCTGCCGCTGGAATCTGGTCCTGAGTTTGGGCCACTGGTGTAGGAATCTGACCTTGAGTCTGGTCAGCTGGTGGGTCAGCAGGCACTGGCACTGCTGCCCTACCTCTACCACGACCACGGCCTCCGGGTGCCAATGGTGGTCGTCCGCCACGTCCGTTAGCTCGTGTTCTCGCCATCTGCGAGAGAATAGAATATGGAAAGATTTAATTTCATGATAACACAAATCGCACGATATGAATTCAAGAAAACGAGGTTTTTTCCTAAAGTTTCTGTAGCCCTTCGAAGATAGATACGGACGTCTACGTACCGATCTGCGAAAGCCTACTAAACCGGCTCATGACTCGCGAGTCCTAATAACCTAGAGCTTTGATACCAACTTGTCACGACCCAAATCCGGTCGTGATGGCGCCCAACCATCAAGCTAGGCCAGCCGGACCAACAATTTAATTAACACAAAGATATCAGTCCCAAATGGACAACCCAAGAAGAATATATGAGTTTAAGAACTCCAATAATAATAGTAAAGAACAAAAAACTGACACTCCCAAAGATCCGGAGTCACAAGTCTAGAGCCTCTAACAAGGACCAACAGGAATAGAGAGTACGATATAGAAGTACTCAAGTCTGAATACAAAATATAAAATAACATCTGGAATGAGAGGAGAAGCTAGGTTCTGCGAACGTAGGCAGCTATCTCAACCACTCTAATAACTCCGATAAAACGAGACTGCTAAGCTAAACCTTCGGCGTACCTGAATGTGCACACAAAGGTGCGAGGAGTAGGGGTGAGTACTAAGTACTCAGTGAGTAAAAAGCTTATAAAATATCTGAAGATAAGAAATCCACGAAATGCCACACAGTAAAGCTATGTCTAACAGTCCGAATCTCCTATGAACTAGCATCAACAATACAATACAACTACCACAGAATAATTCAACAAATAAAGATGCAATGCAATGCACATAACCACTACGGCGTGTAGCCCGTTCCAATTTAACGTCGACGGCGCTCACTGGGGGTGTGTACAGACTCCGGAGGGGCTCCTGCAGCCCAAGCGCAATACTGCTGCGGCGTGCAGCCCGATCCTCATATCAACCACTGCGGCGTGCAGCCCGATCCCATGCTCAGTCCACAATAAACAATTAAGTCACAAAACAATTCATTTTCCTTAATTCCAGTTCTCAATTCATTATTTATGAAAAATACTTTAACTTTATTAAATTTGTAAAAGCCGGTGACTTAGCATTTCAAAAGTGTGATTTCAATTTCCAGGACTGAGAATAGTGATTTAAGCAATTATAGCTATCACATAAATATTGTCCTCTAAGGACGCTACAGATCGGCACAAGGCCCCAAACAAGGCTTACAGCCCACAAATATATCACATACAGTGTATTTTCAACACTAACAACATATCATTTATTTCCGGGATGGACCAAGTCTCTATCCCCAATCACAATCAATCCCGCACCTGCCACGATGTGCGAGCCACGCCCTATTAGCGTCACAATGTGCTAAGCCGGGGTTTCGAACCCTCAGGCTACCATATACACAAACTACTCACCTCTAGTCAGTCGTAGACTCGTCCGCGATGCCTTTTCCTTTGAATTTTGTTGCCTCGTGTGTAGAATCTAGTCAAATAACAATAATTATGTCAAATACGGGTCAAAGAATCATAACCCACTTTAATTTATATGAAATTCGCGTAATTACACTAAGTTGGTAAAACCCGACCCCGGGCCCCACTGCTCGGAAAATTTCGAAATTAGTACCAACGCGACCCTCATCTCGCCACGAGTCCGTGCATATAAAATTTATCGAAATCGGAGTTCAAATGGCCTCCCAAATCCAAAAATCCCGTTTTCAATATTTAGGCCACATTTCTTCAAGATTTCAACCCAATTTCATGAAGATTGATGTTAATACTACCATAAAATGATGTTTTTGAGTCAAGAATCTTACCTCCGACGAATACCCGATGACTTCTCGGTGATTTCCTCGAGTTTTCTTCTCTCTAGGGCTCAAAATTGAGTTTTGGGGGTGTAAACCCCTAACCCCTCTGCTTCTGTGATTAAATTCACTGCCAGAGACTTTTGTTCTATGCGATCGCAGGCCCCTATTGCGATCGCATAGAGTAATTTTCCTCAGGCCTCCAATTTGTTCTATGCGATCGCAGGCCTCGCCATGCGATCGCATAGCTTTGCATTCCTACCCTCCGCGATCGCAATCGAGCCTCCGCGATCACACTGCACAAATTCCGGACACTATGCGATCGCAATGCCCTCCACGCGATCGCATAGAGTAGACTTCACGCCCCCTTCCACTCTTCTATGCGATCGCAATCATCTCTATGCGATCGCATAGAGCAACTGCTGACTGCAATTTTCTGCAGAATTTTTCCAAGTTCTAAATGCCCGGTTGATGGTCCGAATCCATCCCGAGGCCCCCGGGACCCCAACGAAAACCACCAACATACTCCAAAACATGATACGGACTTGTTCCAATCATAAAAACACCATACTAAACATCAAAATCTCCATTTATTCACGAATTCAAGCCTAAGTTTCTTCAAAACTTTCAAAACTAACATTCAATCCAAAACCCGATCAAACCATGTCCGAATGACCTGAAAATTTGCGGACACATCCAAAATCACATAACGAAGCTACAGAAATTGTCGGAATTCCATTCCGACCCCGGATCAAAATATCACCTACCATCCGGTTTTCGCCAAAAATCACCCTTCGCCAATTCAAGCCTAAAACTACACCGGACCTCCGAATTCAATTCCGATTGCTCTCCTAAGTCATAAATGATCCCCCGGAACTAGTCGAATCATCAGAATCCGGTTCCGAGCACTCTAACTCAATAGTCAACTCTTGGTTGACTTTCCATATTCAAGCTTTCTTTAAACATGCTATTTGTTTCATTTTCAATCCAAATCACTCCTAACTCACCCGATATACTCTAATACTGTTATAAAAGCATAAGATATGAAATTGCAAGGTAACGGGGTGGTAATTCCCGTAACGACGGGCCAGGTCGTAACAAAGCCATCAAACAAATTCAACAATCTCAACAACCAATCAAACTAGACTTCGACATGGGTGACATAAATGATCAAAACCAGCAAGCCGGGCAAAATATGCAAGAGGCACATGAGGCACAGGAAGGTGCATTGTTCGACTGGGCACAACCCACAGCGGATAATTTGATAACTGTCATCGTTGTGCCGGCAATTCAAGCTGAGTCTTTCCAGATTACTAACAACATGCTTCACTTGTTGCAAAACAAGGGATTATTCTCTGGGTCTCAGGTTGAAGATCCACAGCAGCACCTCAAGAACTTTCTATCAATATGCAAAACACAAAGACAACCGAATGTAACTCCGAAAGCTATCAGATTACTACTTTTTCCATTCTCAGTTACAGGAGCAGCACATATATGGCTAAACTCACTCCCAATAAACTCCATTGCAACTTGGGATGAGTTAGTCAAATAATTCCACAACAAGTTTCATCCACCTAACAAAACAGCTCAACAAATTGATGAGATCGTGAGCTTCAAGCAAAAACCAATGGAAACATTACATGAAACTTGGGGCAGATTCAAGGGTATGCTTGTTATGTGTCCTCATCATGGGATCCCTGAGCAGATGTTGGGTCAAAGATTCTACATGGGACTTTCAGACATCATGAAGAACATTGTAGATGCTTCAGCAGGTGGGGCTTTTCTGAGCAAGACTTGGAGAGAGGGCCAAAACTTTGCTAGACAAGATGGCTCAAAATTCCGGGTGGACGTCTAGGAATGCTCCTATCACACCAGTGGTACACTCTATACCTCTGGATCCATCCAACACTCTAGAGGAGAATATGGCAACTCTATTGACACAAATAAGCATCCTAACAAAGAAGGTAGAAGAATCAGGGGTCAAGCAGCAGGTCCACATTGTAGACACTACCAATGGTGGTTTATGCACATCTTGCATTAGCCAACCCATAGGTAATCCATGGGTCGCAGACCAAGAACATCATCACCAGCATGAAGATATGAACTATGTAGCAAATTATGGAGGGCAGCGACAAGGTAATCAAAACTGGGGCCAACAGGCTCCAATGCAGTACAGACCTCCCCCAGCCACAATTTAATGCAGCAGGTATGAGGCCACCACACAACATGGTCCCATATCCTAGACCTCAGAATTTCGGCAATCAGCAGCAGGGATACCATCCACCTCCACCACCACATGGGGGTAGACAAGATGATGGGTTTGCAAGGTTGGAAGCTATGATGCAGCAGGTAATTGGGTCAAACACCAAAACAAATGAGAGGATAGATGCACATGATGCCGCCATAAAAAATATGGAAGTGCAGATGGGTCAGATTGCTATGTCACTTAACAATCGTCCTCAAGGGACATTGCCTGCGGATACACAAACAAACCCAAAGGACCAAATCCCAAAGCAGATGATGGCAGTGACTCTGAGAAGCGGTAGAGATCTTGATGCTGAGAATGAAAGTGAGAAAATTGACAGACAGGATGAGACATCCACTCCATTGCCCATTGAACTGGATGAGTCCACAGGGTTGACAAAAGTCACAGTCCAGCCAGTTGCTGAAAATAAAGAAGCAAAACAGGGAACGGAGAAAGTAGCCGAAAAGGTAGAGCAGCAGATTGATGAGAAAGTGATAGACAAAGATAAATCCCAAGTCACCGGGAAGAAGAGGCCTCCACCACCATTCCCTCAAAGGTTGGCCAAACACCAAAAAGAAGAGCAATACAAAAGTTCTTCGACATGCTCAAGCAAATCCAGGTAAACATTCCATTAATTGAAGCTTTAAAAGAATTGTCCGGTTATGCTAAGATGATGAAGGATTTGATGTCGCGGAAATTTGATTTCCAAGACTTGGCCACAGTTACACTTACCCAGACTTGTAGTGCAGTGGTCTTTAGACCCATTACTGAGAAGCTATCTGATCCAGGTAGTTTCACCATCCCATGCACTATAGGGAATTATGCCTTTACTAAGGCCTTATATGATTTGGGGGCAAGCATTAATCTCATGCCCTTACTTGTCTATAAGAGGTTAGGTATCGGGAGAGCCAGACCCACCTCTATGCTTTTACAGCTTGCCGACAGGACGGTTAAGCGTCCATTTGGTATTATAGATGATGTGCTAATCCAGGTTGGGAAGTTCGTGTTTCCCGCCGATTTTGTTATTCTTGATTGCAGGGTCGACGAAGAAATTCCCATAATCTTGGGAAGACCATTCCTAGCCACCGGGAGAGCCATAATTGATTGTGAAACCGGGGAACTCAAGATGAGGTTGAATGATGAGGAGATCATCTTCAATGTGCAAAAATCCATGAGGCGTCCTAGTGAGTTCGCAAATTGCTCTCTAATTGATGCGGTTGATGAGATAGTGGAGACCGACGATGCAAAATTGACTATTGAAGATCCACTTCAAGCATGCCTGATGAACATGGAAGAGGTAAACGGTGAAAGTTTGGCCGAATGGGTATTATCTCTGGAAGGCAAGGGATTTTGGAAGCGAGAGATCGAATTCGAACCCCTACACTTAGAGAAAAGAGAAAGCCCACCAGCAAAGCCATCCATAGAAGAGCCACCGAAGCTTGAACTTAAACCACTACCATCACATCTCGGGTATGAGTATCTAGGTCCTAACTCCACGTTACCTGTTATTATCTCATCTAGTTTGTTAGATGTGCAGGCCCAAAAGCTTATACAGGTACTCAAGGAATGCAAGACTGCCATCGGGTGGACCATGGCAGACATAAAGGGGATCAACCCAGCCTATTTTTGTATGCATAAAATTCTCCTGGAAGATGGACACAAACCTTCCAGGGAACATCAAAGAAGGCCTGAACCCCAACATGAAGGAAGTGGTGAAGAAGGAAGTAATAAAGTGGCTAGATGCGGGAATCATCTTCCCAATCTCAGACAGCAGCTGGGTTAGTCCGGTCCAATGTGTGCCAAAGAAAGGAGGCATGACGGTAGTGAAAAACGACAACAATGAACTGATTTCAACAAGAACCGTCACCGGATGGAGAATATGCATGGACTACAGGAAGTTGAATCTAGCCACCCGCAAAGATCATTTCCCACTTCCCTTCATTGATCAAATACTTGACAGGTTGGCAGGGAGGTCCCACTTTTGCTTTCTTGATGGATACTCGGGGTACAATCAAATCTGCGTAGCCCCCGAAGATAGAGAGAAGACCTCCTTCACATGCCCTTACAGCGTCTTCGCCTTCAGGAGGATGCCATTCGGACTATGCAATGCACCTGCCACTTTCCAAAGGTGCCTGATGGCCATTTTCATCGACATGGTGGAAGACATTATGGAGGTGTTCATGGATGATTTCTCACTGGTAGGGAATTCATTCGATGAATGCCTTGTCAATCTGACAAGAGTGCTAAAACGGTGCATGGAAACAAATTTAGTGCTAAACCGGGAGAAGTGCCATTTTATGGTACAAGAAGGTATAGTATTAGGGCACCGAGTTTCAAGCAAGGGCATTGAGGTAGACCGAGCCAAAGTTGATGTCATTGTAAAGTTGCCTCCACCAACATCCGTCAAGGCCATAAGGAGCTTTCTTGGACACGCCGGTTTTTACCGGAGGTTCATCAAAGACTTCTCCAAAATATCAAACCCTCTCTGTAAGTTACTTGAAAAAGATCACCCTTTTATTTTTTCTAACGAATGCATGATTGCTTTTGAGGAACTGAAAAAGAGGCTGGTCACAGCACCCATCATCATTGCCGCAGACTGGGAGCAACCTTTTGAGTTAATGTGTGATGCAAGTGATTATGCAATAGGGGCAGTGCTGGGCCAAAGGAAAGATCAGCTGATGCATCCAATATACTATGCAAGTAGAACTCTGAGTGGATCACAGTTACAGTGATGGAAAAGGAGATGCTCGCGGTTGTGTTTGCATTCGACAAATTCCGGTCCTATCTCATAGGATCAAAGGTAATCATATACACAGACCATGCAACTTTAAGATATTTAATTGATAAAAAGGACTCTAAGCCACGCCTAATTCGTTGGGTGTTGCTTCTCCAAGAGTTCGACCTCGAAATCAGAGATAGAAAAGGTACTGAAAATCAAGTAGCTGACCATTTGTCAAGACTTGAAGGAGCTGAACTTGTCAAAGAGAGTGGGGAAATTCAAGAAACCTTTCCAGATGAGCAGTTGCTCACCACCACTCTCCTAGAAACACCATGGTATGCTGACTATGCTAATTATCTAGCCAGTGGCATTATTCCTCATGACCTCTCATCGGTCCAGAGGAAAAGATTTTTTCGTGAAAGTCGGTATTATTATTGGGATGAACCATATTTGTTTAGGATATGTCTTGATAACATGATCCGGAGATGCGTCCCCGAGATAGAACAATCTTCTGTTTTGCAGGCATGTCATGCTTCAGCATATGGTGGTCACTTTGGAGGAATACATACAGCTGCCAAAATACTTGAGGCCGGGTTCTATTTGCCGACGGTGTTTAAGGATGCGCACTTGTGGGTGAAAGGTTGCAATGAATGTCAACGCACCGGGAACATCTCCCGGCGTCATGAGATGCCGATGAATCCAATCCAGCAAGTGGAAGTGTTCGATGTCTGGGGAATAGATTTCATGGGGCCCTTTATTAGCTCATACGGCAATAAGTACATACTTGTTGCAGTTGACTACGTGTCCAAATGGGTGGAAGCTGCAGCATTACCCACCAATGATGCTAAAGTGGTAGTGGGATTTTTGAAGAAGAATATTTTCACCCGGTTCGGGACTCCAAGGGCTATCATTAGTGACGGGGCACACACTTTTGCAACCGAGCGTTTGAGAAATTATTGGCCAAGTATGATGTTAAACACTGTGTGGCCACTCCATATCACCCGCAAACTAGCGGACAAGTTGAAATCTCCAACAGGGAGATAAAAAGTGTACTGACTAAAACAGTGAACGCCACAAGAACTGACTGGTCCAGAAAGCTTGATGACGCACTATGGGCATATAAAACAGCATTCAAAACACCCATTGGCATGTCTCCTTACAAATTGGTGTTCGGAAAAGCTTGTCACTTACCGGTTGAATTAGAGCATAAAGCGTGGTGGGCACTGAAACAATTGAATATCAACTTGGATGAAGCAGGTAAAGCAAGGTTGACTGGGTTGCATGAGTTAGAAGAATTTCGGTATCTGGCATTTGAAAATACAAGATTGTATAAAGAGAGGATGAAGCGGATCCATGATCAAAATATCGTTGAGCGTAACTTCACAAACGGGGACAAAGTACTACTATACAATTCAAGATTACGACTGTTCCCAGGTAAATTGAAATCAAGGTGGTCAGGACCCTTCAAGGTAATTGAGGCATTTGAGTCAGGAGCTGTGGGAATTCAAACTATGGATAGATCACGTACATTCAAGGTAAACGGACAGCGGTTGAAACAATACATAGGCTTGGATGACATGGAGGACAAGGTAGAATTGCGTTTGGATGAACCTCAAAGGTCTAGCGAGCCGTAAAATACGCTAAGTTGAGTCGTGCCGCGACGTTAAATCAGGCGCTACGTGGGAGGCAACCCACAAACATGTTGTAAGTAATTTTATCGTAGTAGTAAGTAATAAAGTAATATAAGAAAAACATAAATTTTTGCTGAACAGTCGAGAAATCTTTTTCAGAGAGGGGCACTGTCCGCGGTCCATCCGCGACCGCGGATGAACCACGGAAAAATGCCCTCTCTGAACTTTCTCTGTTTGCGGTCCATTCGCGGCCGCGAACCAACCGCGAAAAAATGACCTCTTTGAATCTCGACTGTTCGCGGTCCATCCGCGACCGCGAACGAACCGCGAACAGTCGCGGTCAGTTCCGCGGTCGGCGAAAATTACAGTTTTGTTTTTTATTTTCTTTTCCCTCTCCTCTTTAAAACCCTAAAATCACTCCCCCTCTCCCTCACAAACACTCAACCGCCCCCACTCTCCAAATTTCTCTCTCACTCTAACTCAAAACTCTCCCCCTTCTCTCTAACAATTCCCAAAACCCTCTTCTCCAATTCACCCCATTCTTCCTCCATTACTTCTTCATTGTATTACTTGTAAGTTTCTCTACTTATCTTCTCTTTTACTTTGTTTTTATTCTTAGTTCTTGATTATTTAGTTTGTAGAAGTAATTAGATATTGTTAGTTTAGGATATCTCTTGAATATGATGTGGTTTTCTTTGCACTATACATGTTTCCATGAATTTTTACTAAGGAATCTTGTCATATAGTTGAAGTTTGGTAAAGAATTGGTTTATGGGTTTTCAATTGTGTTGTTGATGCTAATTTTATGATTTGGAATCCTAAAATAGTATGAACACCATGTATGTTGATTAGTAAGCTAAGTTGGGCATATTATACTTGTTCATAATGTATTAAAGTAGTTTTAGGAAAAATATTGCCCAACTCTTCAATGGTAATGGTGTACTTTATTGGGGATGGACTAAGTCAATTAGGGTAATATTAGAAGTGTTCAAATAACTAAGTGTGGGGTGCTCAAATAGGCATGTGTCAAATAGTTAGATAAAGAGTCTAAATATTGGAGTATGAGGGATTTACACAAAAAGAATGGCCAATTGTGAGTTCTCAAGGATGGCGAAGTCTGAGTAGCCTTCCAATGACTAACGGTTTACAAAATTTTTGGCTATCTTAATTGTGCAGGATCATGGCCCCAAAGAGAGCCCGACATGGTGCTAGCTCATCCAGGCAACCGACTTATGACGAGTCTAGGTTTGTTGATGAAGGAGCCGAGAATGCATTTCACATTAAAGCAAACAAGAAGTGGCTCCAAGAGGTAGAAGTTGACAGGATAGCTATCCGTTCGGAGAAGCCGGAAATTTATGATGAGATTCAGAGGCGCGAGATGGAGTTCCTCTTTGACTCACCTCCTAAGGTGAACAAGATGCTTGTCCGGGAATTCTACGCCAATGCTCCTTATGCTATGGTCAGAGAAGTTTTCGTCAGAGGTAAGCGGGTCAATGCTCATATTCCTACTATTCGGCGGGTACTTCGCCTGCCATTGCACACTAGTGATGTTGATTACTACCATGATAGGCCCGGTGTCACATGGGACATGCTAATAGAGGCCTTATGTGTAGATGGCATCCCAGTATGGATTAGAAATCAAACTCTGCACTCTAACTGTTTTACACACACTGCCAAATGTTGGTTCTCCATAATTTGCAACCGTATTTTGCCCTCAAGTAACACCACGGATGTTAACTTTAATAGGGCTGTTTTGACTTGGTGTTTTGTAACACATCGGGATGTTGATATTGCCCGAGTTATTAGTGACGAGATGGTATTGAGGGGATCCCTCACTGCCAAGGGTTTTTATTACCCATCTCTTGTCACTACGTTGTGTCTCCTCAACCACACCCCAGTTACTGATGCTGACGGTGAGCTACTACCGAAAGCTCCATTTAGAGCTGCTACTATCCGGGTTGGACGAGACACAACCCCTATTGACTTAGATGAGGAGGACGATCCTGTACCGGATGCCCGGGCCAGGCACTCCACGGATTCAGCCGGACCTTCCAGGCCTGCTCCTCGTGGAGCAAGCATGTCTAGATCCGAGTCCACACGACCTATGTTAAGGTCAATGGAGGAGGAGGTTGCTGCTCTGCGCACCTCCATAGATGGCTTACACACACGGCTAGATGCCACGTCCACTAGGCAAGCCCGATCAGAAAACAGGTTTATGGCATGGTTAAGAGCACTTGGGAGAGCATGCCATATCGACCCATCCACCGTCTCCGACTCCGAGTGAGTCACAGGTAAGTTTTCTTGCCCCTCTTGTGCTTTAATTTTTATTTATGACATGGGGACATGACATATTCTTAAGTGTGGGGTGGGTAACTTATCTTGTACATAATGTATATATTAGTGTAGTAAGTAATATAAAATAATAAAAATACAAAAAAATCATAAAGTTTTAAAAATCCAAAAATATGAGTAGAGGACTCTTCCTGATGACGGACTATTTAGGACAAGTACTCTTGAGGGAAGTAGTCCACGTAGGAATTTTTCTTTCTTTTATTTTTCTTTTCTAGGTAGTGTATCATCTCCCCCTTGGTTTTTCTTTTGACCGCGGTTCTTTTCCAAGGGTTTTTATTGAACTAGGTTAGGTAGATTTTTTTTCTTCTTTTCTTCTTTCTTTTCTTTCTTTCTTTTCTTAGGATTAGAGGTAAAAAAAGGCAACATGTAACCCCAAATATGCACATTACCAAAAGCGTAAATTGAACTTGAGAATGTATCTTCTAAGCTTGATTATAGAATCTCAATATGCCTTAAATTGCACAATAATGCTTTCTTGAACATCGATAGGACTTTGTAGATAAACTGGATTCCAAATGAGTTGCATGCCATGTGTGTGTGAGGTTTTTACTTACATTGTATGTTGTACATGATGCCTAGAACTTGCCCTGTGTGTTTACAAAGCGAAATAGAAGTTGTTTGGTTGTAGAAAGGATAGAGGCATTTCTTTGTGTAACCCCATATACCAATAGACATGAATTCACCCGTACATTATATCTTAGTTAACCCCTTTGAGCTTAAAGCCTATTCTTTGATAACTCTTGAATGTTCTTCAAATTATTATATTTATTCTACTTTACCTCCTAAAAGCACTTGTATTGTAATGAATATGCAAAAGTTTAAGTGTGGGGTGAAGGAAAATTGAAAAAGGGAAAATCAAGAATGAATGGTAGAAAATAGTGAACTAGCCAAAATAATGTAAATGTGTTGCAAAGCAATGAGAAAAAAAAATGAGAAAAAGAGCTATATCAATTTATATATGAAAATTAGAAAAGCCAGTTTCACCAACAAAAGAAAAGTGGGGATTAAAAGTAAATAACGGTGAAGGAATATTTAGGGAGACATAAGGAAGAAAACTAAAAGGGAAGTTGTATAAAGGAAAAGAAAAGTGGTTAGGGAGGTTAGTCACTATAACCAAAAGTATCCTACCCGTCCCGTAGCCAACATTACAACCCTTAAAGACCTCTTGATCTATGATTGAATAACTCGATTAGTGGAGTATTACACTAGGGGCAAGCCTATGGTCTGTATGCATATGAATGTTCTTTGTTGAGAGCGAGTGAATTTTTTCCGATATTTATAAGTTCCATGTTATGAATTGATTATATGTGGGAACTTCTCTCAATAAATTATGTGAGGGTGTGTAACTCAAGAGGAAGAAGGTAAATTTGCAAGTTTTTGGTAATAAGTAGAGTAAGTAATAATGTGTTGGCATGACAGTTTACGGTTAAGTAAAGATTATGCATATGTAAAGATTATGCATATCTTAGGTTGTTCATGTATAATAGCTTTTGTGACATATTTTGGGGGAGACAAATTTTTGTTAATTGACCTAAAGTGTGATTAAAGATTGCTCGAGGTCGAGCAACGGTTTAAGTGTGGGGTATTGATAATAGGTGAATTTGACTATAATTATACCATAAATAATCACACTTTGTTATGGAATTAATGTTGTTTATGAGGACAAAATGCTTTGATTAGTGTTCGATTGTGTTTTACAGGTACATGTGATACATTGGATGCCATAAAGAGCTATTTTGGAGTCCTAGGTTGATGAAAAGACCAAAAGAAGAGCTAAAGTGAAGAGGGCTTGAAGAAGCAGGGAAGAATCAGACGCACTGTTCATCCGCGGTTCACTCACGGCCGCGGATGAACCGCGAAAACAGAAGGCCTCTGAAGTTTGACTATTCGCGGTCCGCTCGCGGCCGCGAACGAACAACGGAAGGTTCCGCCGCAACAATCCCAAATAGACTCGAATTTAGTTTTAAAGCCCTAAAACCTCTATATAAACTCATAGTTTGCCCTATAGAGGCATGTTATCTTTATTTCATTACTTTGGCAAGATTTTTAGTAAGAGAGATTCCTCTCAAACTCATTCTTTTTATTTTATATCAAGTATTTCTTTATGATTTCAATTATTATTCTTGTTTCTTCAAGCATGAGTAGCTAAATTCTTTTCTAAGGTTTTGATGGAACCTATTGGGTGATGAACTTATCGTTTATGTGATTACAAATTGTGAACTAGATTTCTATTTGTTCAACTTCGTTCTTGTTGTAGTTAATTGGTAGGATCCCCAATTAGGCTGTGCCTATTTAGTGTGAATAACTTGGAAAAGAGTGCATATTTAGGTATATTGTTGAACAACACCACATCTAGGTTATTGGAGGAATCTATAACTTTAGGCGTAAAGACGGGGTTAGGAATAACGAAGTCTTGGGTGCAATCTCAAGTGAACTATTCAAATTAAAGCTAGCTAGGGTAGCTCGAGAGAGTGCACTAGTAAATTATTGTAATTGCTCGAGAGAGGGTTACGATACACATAGCGTTCATGATTGATAGAATTTATTAACAATTTGTATGAGCACAACGATAAGGGATTCCATCAATAGGGGAAATCAATGCCTTAGTCCTTCTCATAATATTCTTTTTACTCTACATTCAATTCTTTACTTCAAGTATTTTTAATTATTGCCAAGTAGATATTCGAAAATCACATAAAAATATATTCAAAGTTTGGGAACTTGATTCGGAAGTACTTTTGGGGTTGTTATAGTTGCAATTGGTAGGTTAATTCTCTGTGGGATCGATCTTGGACTTATTAGACCAAGTTATATTGACTACGATCGTTGCTTGGACGTGAATCATTATTTCAATTCAAGTGTAATAAATCGAAATGTCAAATATGTGTTGAATCTAAGTTTGTAAAACATCCGTATAAGTTCTGTTGAAAGGAATTCAAATCCTTTAGACTTAATTTATACTGACATTTGCGATATAAAGACGACACCATCTCAAAGCGGGAAAAAGTATTTTATTACTTCTATTGACGATTGCACTAGATATTGTTATGTTTATTTTCTTAATAGTAAGGATGAAGCAATTGAAGCATTTAAGCAATACAAGAATAAAGTAGAAAATCAATTGAATAAAAAGATCAAAATGATTAGAAGTGATCGAGGTGGAGAATATAAATCTCCGCTAGCAGAAATATGTTCGGAACATGGAATTATCCATCAAACTACGGCACCTAACACACCTCAATCCAACAGAATTGTGGAAAGGAAAAATCGGACATTAAATAAAATAATGAATTCTTTATTAATAAGTTCTGGATTACCGCAGAGTTTGTAGGGGGAAGCTATCCTTACAACTAACCGAATACTTAACAGAGTACCCCATAGCAAAACGCAATCTATTCCATATGAAAAATGGAAAGGAAGAAAACCCAACTTGAAATAATTCAAACTGTGGGCGTGTCTAGCAAAGGTACATGTTCCTTTACCTAAAAAGGGTTAAAATTGGACCAAAAATAGTAGATTCTGTTTTCATTGGATATGCTATAAATAGTAAAGCATGTCAATTTTTGGTTCGTAAATCTGATAATCCCGAGATTCATGTTAATATGGTAATGGAATCAGATAATGCTAAATTCTTCGAAAGCATCTATCCGTATAAAACTGAAAGCGAGTCATTAAGTGAAAAAACTAAACAACCTCAGGAAGAACCACAGGAAAATACTCCAAGTATAGAAGATCCAAGGCATAGCAAAAGTCAAAGAACATCTACGTCCTTTGGACCAGATTTTGTGACATTTTTACTTGGAAATGAGCCTCAAATTTTTAAAGCATCTATGTCGTCTTCTGATTCAGCATTTTGGAAAGAGGCAGTCAATAGTGAGATTCAATCAATTTTGGATAATCATACATGGGTATTGGTTGATCTTCGAAATAAGCCTTTAGGTTCGAAATGGATCTTTGAACGGAAAATAAAAGCCGATGACACTATTGACAAATATAAGGCAAGACTTGTTGTCAAAGGTTATAGACAAAAGGAAGGTCTTAATTACTTTGACACTTACTCGCCAGTAACGACGATAACATCTATTAGGGTGTTAGTGGCACTAACTGCCGTGTATAGTCTTGAAATCCATCAAATGGATGTTAAAACAGCTTTCCCAAATGGAGAATTGGAGGAAGAAATTTACATGGAACAACCTGAGGGTTTTGTGGTTCCTGGTAAAGAAAAGAAAGTGTAAAAATTTGTTAAGTCGCTTTATGGACTTAAACAAGCACCCAAACAATGCCATGCAACATTTGACCAAACAATATTAGCAAATGAATTTAAAATCAACGAGTGTGATAAATGTGTATACATTAAAAATACTTAAAGTCATGAAGTCATTATTTCTTTATATGTTGATGACATGTTGATAATAAGCAAAAGTATGGTAGATATAAATGCTACAAAGTGCATGTTGGCTAGCAAATTTGACATGAAAGACTAAGGAGTTGCTGATGTGATCTTAGGAATAAGAATTTCCAAGACTTCACAAGGTCTAGCATTATCACACTCTCACTACATTGAAAAGGTACTTGACAATTTCAAGTATTTGGATTTCAAAATTTCCAAGACTCCAATTGATGTGAGTTATACACTTAAAAGAATGAATGTAAAAGTGACTCACAACTGGACTATGCAAGAGTATTGGGAAGTTTGATGTATATCATGAATTGTATGCGTACAGATATAGCATGTGCTATTAGCAGACTGATTCGGTTTACAAGTAATCCCAATCAAATACATTGGATGGCAATGAAACGAGTTGGGATATCTGAAACATACCCAAAATTATGCTTAGCATTAAAACAAATATCCTTCCGTGATCGAGGGATATAGAGATGCAAATTGGATCACCGAGTCATCTGAAGTTAAATCCATCAGTGGATATATTTTAACAATTGGGGATGGAGCACTATCTTGAAAATCATCCAAATAAGCGTGCATCGCGCGTTCTACAATGAAATCTGAAATCATAGCTTTAGATAAGGCCGGTGAGGAAGCCGAATGGCTCCGAAATTTCTTGGACGATATTCCATTTTGGCCCAAACCTTTGGCACCTATATGTATACATTATGATAGTCAAACAACAATAGGTAGGGTAGGGAGCGTTATGTATAATGGAGAATCTCGTCATATCCGATGAAGACACAATACCGTTAGACAACTACTCTCTAGTGGTGTTATCACAATTGACTACGTAAAATCAAGAGATAACGTGTTATATCCATATACAAAAGACCTATCTAGAGAGGCATTTGAAAGATCATCAAAGAAAATGGGATTAAAGGCCTAGGACAAGTCATCACGGCGGTAACTCTACCTAGCAGACTGGAGATCCCAAGAGTTAGGTTCAAAGATATCAAACAAAGTTGTGAATGACAGTTCAACATTGTCAACTAACTCAACCCTTTCTCGTGATGAATATGATGTTAAAAAATGAGGTAAAACACTAAGGCTTTTTCTTATGAGTCAATAAAACTTAAACTTTTTAATGATTTGCTAAGTCTGGCAGGATATGACAGGATAGTGTGTCTTTAGGATTACACGTTTAGGAATCACCTATGTGAGTGTGAAGTGTAAGCCGCTTCAAGGAAAATGGAAGTAAAGGTCCATTCTCTAAGAACTCATGAAACCAGGCGGTGTTCATAGCTGAAACGAACACAACCGTGAGCACCATAGATGGTTAAGGATTGATTGTGTGACTTATGTTGTCTAGGTATACAACAAAGCTCGACGGTTCAAAGATATCAAATCTTCCGATTGACCGAGTATATCCGATATAAGTTCACTGCGGAAAATTCAAAGGGAAACCTACTTATCCAGATTTAATCAATTCTTATTTTTAAAACATACACACGTCCGTGCAATCCTTAAGTTTATAGCCATTCTCCATTCATATGAGGGAATGTTGGGTTTGTTATTTAATAAATAATAACAAAAGAGGTGTGGATAGAAAATGATGGGCAAAAAAATGGAGGGATGACTCGCGACCCGGTCCGGTCTAGCCCATTTTTCTTTTCCGGATTAATTTAAATTCGTTTTAAATTTTTGGCAAAAATTTCCAACGGTCATGGCTAATCTGAAACAGTGTCACACCTGTTCCAACAACCATGACTGTTCTGAAAGGTTGCAAAGCTCTTCAGAGGGTCACACCTGTTCCAATAGCTATGACTATTCTGAAAGGTTGCAAACTTCTTCAGAGGGTCACACCTGTTCCAACACTCATGACTATTCTGAAAGGTTGCAAACCTCTTCAGAAACATCACCTAGTTGGCTATAAATAGTCCTTCAAATTCCAGAATATTTACTTACGATTTTTTTTATTATCTTCTTCTTCTTCTGCACTAAAATTCCTGTGTGTTTTGCTGCCATCGAGTGGTTCGCTGATCATCGGCTTTTTTGTTACCAACACTCCGGTGAGTTAAACCGTTCTACCCTGGGAGGATATATTCCATAACCTCGGGTACTTGAGGGGAATAATTTTCTTAAGGACACACTGTGTATTCAGTGGGCTCAATTTGTTCCTTCAATGTTTCAAAAATTATTTTGAAGTTCGAATATTATTTTTCAGAATTGTTTCTACTAACTTTCTGTTTTATTTTTCAGAAAGATTATTGTTTTATTTACTTACAGCAATATAGATAAATAACAAATAGTAATTACTTTTGAATCAACATTTAAGAAATGTAAAATAATCTATTTTACTAATCGTACTTTTATAACAGTTATCTTTCAAGTAATCTGATCACGATGTAAAGTACTATTGAAGCAATATATGATTCATCAGGCAATGCCAAATCTTGAATATTCAAGCCCTCGCATGCAAATAACACGATCCATAATTAATTAAGTTTGTTAAGACATACTCCCTCCTCTTCAAACAAGTGACAAGTTAGCATGTCCATTAAGAAAATGTTAAATCCTACGCAAAAATACCTAGTATGACTAAACTATCCTTATTAAATATTGATCACGTAGTTATAGTGAGGAGTGAGAAAACCTTTTAGGGATATGCACATAAGGATAGAAGAGTAAAATAATTAAATTTTCTTGATTACATAACTCGACAAACTAGTCACTTATTGTGAATCGGAGGGAGTATTGACACTGATGGTTGAGAGATGAATGCGGGGGAGTGTCAATTAGCTTTTTCATGTGATATGATGTTTTGAAGGGAGCCTTTGCGTAATTGGTAAAGTTATTGTCGTGTGACCAGGAAGTCAGGGGTTCGAGTTGTGAAAACAGCCTCTTGCCAAACTGCAGGGTATAGTTGCGTGCAATAAACCCTTATGATCCCGCCCTACCCCGAACCCTACACGTGTTGGTGTTTGTGCTAAACTAATACTCAAATGGTGACAATACAAAACACAAACTTGAGATTTAATTCATGAGATTTTCATATGAATAAACAAAGGTTGTGTGTTATAGTTTAATGTTATACTTCTCTCAAGATATATACTTTCTTATTTTGAATTTAACTTGGCAAAGGTTGCAAGTCCGTCAATCATCAGATGTTCAAACATGCTATGTCGACCAAGAAAAATGTTGCATCCTTCATTTTGTCGAAAAAATAAAAACTTCTTGGTAGGAAGCATTTAACTACTAGAGAGTCTATTCGACTTGATTAGAATTTAAAAGGGTCAATATAGGTTATCTCATCTAATATCAAAGAAAAAGACGAGCAAGAAAAAAAAAAAACACATACACTATCACACTGCCATGACATTTGTTAAAGATTTGTCACGCCTAGTTTTGATTACTTCCTCTGGTCCAAAATAAGTAATTTTTTGATATTTTTCTTGTGGTTCAAAATGAGTAATTTTTTCAAATTTTAAGAATGAATTAATTATTTTTTTCCTATATTGTCCTTGTAGTAAATAGTGTTGGAATATGTATTATGAGTGTTTATGTGAGATAGTAAAAATTAATATGATCAATTTCATTGCTAATTAATATTAAAAAGTGGATTTCTTAACATGTGTGAAAAAAAAAAGATCATTTATTTTGAACAGTAGAAAGTAATATTTTCTCTCTCCACCTCCTCGCGGGGCAAATGTGATTATGACATATTTGGTCTTTAACTAGTTCCAAAGTGAATTATTGCCAATGCCATCACTCTATTTCCTAGTACTAGGCACACAGTTACTGCCATGACTTCCGTGAACTAAAGGTCATCACCTTTTTGCCTCCCACTATTCTCAAAATGGTATAAATAAATTCTAAATTCAGTTTCTTTAAATTGGTATTATTATTCCTAAAGGAGTTTTTATTCTATGCATTCATAGTGTAAGAAATAATAAAGATATGATTCATTTACCTTTAATAAAAAAAAATTAGATTTAAGCCTTATAATAAAAATATCCCGATAAAAAATATTTTTTGTAATTTTATGAGCCTAAAATAAAAGTCAAAGAGGGGCACGGACATCTTTCGTAAGAGTTTCTTTCAACGCCTTACAATTTGTTCTCATCAGGAACCTTTGATGTTGAATGTAGATTTTATATTTTAGAATGGACTTCACCGATTTTATTTTAAAGGGAAAGATAAAATTAGTCAAGAACCTCAATATAAACGGAGAAGGAGGAGAAAGGGGATTGATGAGCGTGGAAATGATCACATGGTCTTGCATAAAAGGAGACAAGCACAAGACGGCCCACCTTGTTAGTACAATAACAAACACATTTCTTTAAGTGCACTTGAAATTAAACACCATCTAGGAAACACACAAACACAAATGTTCATACCTAGTTATGGTGTGTAACTAACCGCCCCCCTCCCTCAAAACCTCTTTCATCCTCCTTCTATGAGCCCATCTTTATGCAATTATAATAGGAGGCGATTCTGAATTTGAAAGTCGCGGGGTGCACTTTTAGATTTAGTTAAAAATTGCTTTATATATAGAGCGTTCATTACTAATATGTTATTTCCTCTGTCTAGTTTATATGAACCTATTTTTTTTTTGGTTCGTTTCAAAAAGAATGAACTTTTTTTCTGATTAGGAAATAATTTAGCTTAAATTTACAACTCTAATCTTACCGGGAATCTTTTATAGCTACACATACTCTGGGCCGCTTTTTGACTTGTTTAGGACCAAAAATTCCAAAAGTTTTCATTTCTTCTTAAACTTCATGCCCAGTCAAACAGGTTCACATAAATTAGAACAGATGAAGTATTATTTTCTAAGAACATATATATGTATACATATAATTTTTTAACGAAACTTTACGGACGTTGGTGACCCCTCTCGACGGACTACAATAACTATTATGCCCCTAGCAAGTTGAGACAATTAAATAAATTCGTACTTTTTTAACTCGCTTCATTTAAACTTAGTTATGTCCAATGTTACATAAAATAAAATTAATTAAATAAATATGTGTCTATTTGAGCACACCGTTTATTCTATATTGTAAGGATCCATAATTAATTGATTAGTTTAATGATGGCGCAGCGAATGATCGAAATTAGGAATTAAACTTGTAATAAAATAACTTTTGGACCTTAAAAGCTAAGCCAATTTTTTTTTTATGTTAGGGGACTCAATATAATAATTTATATACAATTGAAAAATTAATCTTTATCATATTTACGCGCATGGGCGGATTTATTGTCCGAATTATGGTGAACTCATAATCTTTCCGTCAAATTAGGTATTTTATGTATATTTTCTAAATTTGATATAATATTATTTGTTGATTTATATGAAGTGACGAAGCCAGATTTTTCGTTGATGGGTGTTAAAATATATAAAAGTAAACATACTAGAAAATTAAGGGGAGTCAATACATTATATATATATATATATATATATATATATATATATATATATATATATATATATATATATATATATATATATATATATATATATATATATATATATATATATATACTTGTTTAAATATTTTTTTTTGCGAATGGGTGTCTCCGCCATTGCTCATATGCTCCAAAAAGATTGAATAATACACTTTCGATACCCCTTCCTATAAGCCACTGCTCATATGCTCCAAAAAAGATTGAATGTTACATTTCATTGAAAATTGAGTTATTTACTTGAAAGAACAAGGATCAATTTCCTCCTAATAATATTTCCTTTTGTTAGTGCACCAATTTTCAAATATCTTAGAAGGAACTTTAATTACTAGTAGTATTTAGAAAGCTTATACACTGACTGAAGAAGAAGGTTTCTTGGGCTACTTTCTTCCATGCATTTCTATCCTTCACAACCAACATCACTTTCTATGTTATTGTACATTTGTACTCTTTCTCTTACTCTAAGACTTTCCTCTCTTTTTTGTTCTTTTTTATGTGGTCGATTCAGTGACGGATTTAGAATTTCAATTAAGGGGTGTCAGAATATAAATAATTAGAAACATTAAAAAATAAAAAAAAAACAACGTATAATAAATAAACATAAAATAAAATAAAAATATCTACCAAAATGATGCAATTTGCCGATGAAGGGATGTCGCTTGATACCCCTTGGTTCAATGTGGCACCGACACCGGGTCCATCCCCTCCTTAATTTAAAGCTCGTCCGTTATCACTTTTTTCCCTAGTCCTTTTCTAGCTACCATAACTCCCTCTTTACTTCTTTTTAATTTCTTCTTCCTTCTAAGTTCATTCTCACTACGTATATAATAGCTTTCACTTTGTTCCAAACACAAAATTTGAAAAGGAATTTTCTTACATTTATTTGAAGCATGTCAAGCAGAAGATCCAGAGATTCGGAGTCTTCGATGATTTCAGATGATCAGATCATCGAACTTGTATCCAAATTGCAACAACTTCTACCTGAAATTCGAACTCGCCGTTCCACCAAGGTTCTAATTCTCATTTTCTCTTTTAATTTTACTAGACGAATGCTTGTTATTTATTCTTCGAGTTTAAGTTATGTGCACTGACAACGTATAAATTTTTTACATTATCAAATTTAGTTGACCTACATAAGCACATAATTTTTCAAACATAAAGTTATATATGGTAACTTTGAAAATGGAGTAATAACGTTATAAACTGCTAAATAGAACTGATACCGTCAAAATTCTTTAAACTATCAATGAATATAATTTTTTTTTATGTAGCTTAAATTCTTTCTTCTATTTATTGCATGTTTCAATATATGCAGCTGCATTTGATCCATATGTTCGTCAGTTATATTATACATATGGTATTCAAATTTTGTACTATATAGTATGTAAAAGTTGATATTCTTTATAGTTGTACCTCTTGACTGTGTGTTTTAATCGTCGTTGTGTTGTTAGTTATATGTTAAAGGTTCGTTTGGTTGACCGACTAGTTATACAGGAATATACTACAACAATAACTACCCAGTGTATTCTCACAAAGTGGGATCTGGGGAGGGTAATATGTACACAGGTCTTACCCTGCCCGAAAGGGCAGAAGGCAGGGAGGGTAATATATGAGGATAATAATGCAGTAAACAACAATATAGAAATTATTATGTGGTGAATAATGCAGAACTTTTATGTGATAAATAATAATACATGTGTTATATGTAGGTGCCTAATTGTAACATAATGCTAAATTTCGTATAACTTTTGCTAAGTTTTGGTCTTTCTATACTCAGAGGAGGTGTGAACACCTTAATCTGACATACCAAAAATTGGAAAAGAAAAAATTGACGAGTCGAATAGAGAATCACCATGCACATTTCCATACTTAAAAGAAAAAAATTGACCAGACTTACTCTTTTTGCTCTCTCTTCCTTTTCATATGGTGTATTTTTTCTTGAAAACAACACAACATCAGCAGTATATTATAAGATTTGATTAATTTATTCCTCATGACGTTGGGGCCCAACTCCCAATATATAAAGTTAATTGTACGTCAGTGAAATGGCCTTTTCAAAGATTTGCAACGCATTATTGCACAAATTGAGGCATGTTTAGTCTAATATTATGCAACACTATATTTTGACTATATCGTAAAAGGTATTTGCTTTAAGACTTGATTATTCTTTTCCCATTAATTATTGAATTTACGTTCTATAAAACTTATAATTAATAATTTATAAATAAGGTCGTTATTTTATACATTGTGATGTTGGTTCACGTTGCAGGCATCAGCATCAAAGGTGCTCCAAGAAACTTGCAACTACATTAGAAGCTTGAACAGAGAAATGGATGACCTTAGTGATCGACTCTCTCAGTTACTATCCACTTTAGATGCTGAGAGTCCAGAAGCTGCAATTATCCGCAGTTTGATGATATAATTTATGTATTACAAGTATTCAACTAACTAGTTGAGAGAGTTAGTCATGAGTGGTTTTATATGCAGACTTTGAATGACGTAGGAACATCTACTAGCTAGGTACAAGATGTCAAAATAAAAATTGGTGTCGTGTTTATGTATTTAGCCTTGTTTCTTCTTCCTCTAGGTTCTACTAGTCACTAGCTAGGCCACCATGAGTTAGATTAAGTATTAAGTATCAGATCTAACAGACGCTTGTAATTACGTATTCTCACTATAATTAATAAGATGGACTAGCACTTTAGAAGTTATTATTTGTGAGTTTATATTGTAGAATTAGCAGCTTAGTTAGCTCAGCTTACTTACTAGCTTAGTTAGTTTAGTTGAGTTGTACATACGTCTATCTATGTTGTATTGTTCTACTGGAGGTTAGAATTAGTTAGCCAGTGAATGTATATATGTATGTACAATACATTTCATTTTTTCAGTTAGCAGAAAAATGAGATTCGATATCTCTCCTCTCTCCCTCTGTCTTCTACCATCATAGGTGAAGCTCACATTTTAGCTATGGTAGATCTAGGGCACAAATTTAATATGGTATCAGAGCCCATGGATTCTAATTCTCGAGCTCCAACACTACATCAGTTCTTCTAAAATCTCTGTTTCCTTTCTTCTTCAACTATTCTTTGAAATTTGTTCACGAGTGAGAAGTTCTCAAAAATTGTTCAATTTTCTGCAAAAATGGCCATTGAAACCACTGAGGCAACTCCTGAATCATCACATGAAAACATTCAAACAATCAATTGCAATGATCCGCTATATGTACATCCTTCAGGCACACCAGGTATCTCGCTTGAACCAGAATTACTAATTGGAACAGAAAACTACTCGGAATGGAGAAGATCTATGACAATGTCACTTTTGGTAAAGAATAAACTAGGTTTTATTGATGGAACATGCACTAGGGCTCAGTATGAGAAAGATAACTTTAGGCTAAGGCAATGGGAAAGATGTAATGCAATAGTACAGTCATGGATTAGAAGTTCAGTGGTACCAGAACATAAGAGAGGAATTGTGTATTCTTCAGATGCACAAAATGTGTGAAAATCTATGAATGATAGATTTGATAAAGTGAATGCTACGAAAATCTATCACATGAATAAGGAAATAAGTTCCTTGACACAAGGAATCTCTAGCGTGTCTGTGTATTTTTCTAAATTGAATGACTTATTGGATGAATTTGAATCCATCATCCCATTTCCTGGTTGTGACTGTGAGAAGTCCAGAGAGTTTGTGGTGTTTCTGCATCAACAGAAGTTTATGAAGTTTTTAATGGGATTGAATGAGACCTATGCACCACAAAGAAGCCAGATCCTGATGATGCACCCTACACCAACACTGGACCAGGCATATTCCATGATTGTTCCAAAGGAAAGCTAGAGGATGAGTGTTGGCTCTACTACACAGAATAGAATACTGAGAGGTGCACCTTTAGAGATGGGAAATAGTGCACTAGGGACAACAAATGCCTCTAATGTGAGACCTAGAAGGAATACTATTTTGGCATGTGATTACTGCAAGATGAAGGAACATACAATGGATAATTGCTACAAACTTAATGGATATCCACCAGGTTTTAAGTTCAACAACAATAGGATAAGGGGGATACATGACAACAGTGTACCTATGGCTCATAATGTGAATGCAAGTGATGATGTTCAAAGTGCACGGCAGGCATGTGGTGTGCAGAATGTTCCATTTATTCCAACTGTGCAAGGGTTCATTCCAGAGAAATATTAGCAGATATTAAAGCTATTAAGTAAGGAACCCGAGCCAACAGAAGTTGTTAACATGGCAGGTAAGTCACAAACTGAACATAGCTGTTGAATTATTGATTATGTGCCTCAAATTATATAGTCTCATCCTTGAATATTTTGTCAAAAATCATCCAGGTTCTTGAGCCTAAGACACCCTCAGTTCACCTACCAAATGGTAATAGCACCAAAATTACACATTGGTTCCTGCAACTTGTTTGACTCAGAAATCATTCACAATGTTCTCTACGTTCCTGAATTCAAGTATAACTTGTTGTCCATATCCAAATACACTAAAGAGTTAAATAGTGTTGTTCATTTTTATCCTAATTTTTGCATCTTTCATGACCTTTACAGTGGCAAGGTGAAGGGGATCGGTAGACTCAAATGAGGTCTATACATCTTCAATCCTTCAGAACCTGCTATTGCCTCTTCATCCTCCAAATGCATGACAGTTTCACATCAACCAAGTTCAAGATCCTTATGGCATCAAATATTGGGACATGCCCCTATGGCAGTCTTACAAACCATATTTGAGATAAATAAATTCTTGTCTAAATCATCTATTTGTAATTGTCCTGTTTGTCCTCTTGCTAGACAAGTTAGATTACCTTTTCCTATTAGTACTTATAGATCTACTTCTTCTTTTTATTTAGTTCATATGGATGTTTGGGGACCCTATAGAGTGTGTACTTACAATGGCTTCAAATACTTTCGGGCTCTTGTGGATGACTATACTAGAATGACATGGGTGTTTCTCTTAAGGCTCAAAAGTGATGTATATGTTGTTCTGAAAGATTTCTTCCAACTTATAGAAAATCAGTTTAAAACCACTATCAAGTGTGTCAGATCAGATAATGGGAATGAATTTTTTAACAGTCTTTGTTTCAACCTTTTCAAGTCTAAATGGATAATTCATCAAAGCAGTTGTGTCCACCCTCCACAATAAATGGAGTTGTAGAAAGAAACCACACACACCTTCTTGAAGTAGGAAGAGCCTTAAGATTCCAAGCTAACATACCCTTGAAATTCTAGGGTGATTATATCCTAACAACAACATATATCATAAACAGGCTGCCTAGTTCTGTTCTACAAGGAAAATCTCCTTATGAGATGTTCCATGGGAAACCACCTTTTTTTTCTCACATGAAAATCTTGGGTTGCCTTTGCTATGCCACTAAGACCGACTTTCATGATAAGCTTACCCCTAAATCCACACCAGGAATCTTTACGGCATATGCACCAACACAAAACGGATATAAGGTGTATAATATAGCTGCTAATGTGGTTCTTGAAGAAGACATATTCTGCTTTAAGCATCCTAAACATAAGTTCCTAGTAACGTCTGATCCCAGTCCCAATCACTCTAATTCAGATATATTTCCATCCTCAAACTCACCACCATAACCCCCCACCACCAGTGAGTCAGTGATTCCTATCCCTGATCGTCCAGATGATTTCACAGTCTCACCCGATTCTCCTTCTGATCCTCCCACTGATATTCATGTTGATCCTACTCACCCATCTCCTTCTGCTCCTCACTTTTCCTATAGAGTTGGCATCTAACCCTTCTGATGCACCAAACCCATATATTAAGAAGTCAACGAGGGTCTCCAAATGTAAGGCCCCGTAAAATTTTTGTTCATAAAACCTAGTAGATGTGGTGTCATGGTCCGAATGATGTGTTAGGAATGCGTAGAATTCTTCGCGGCGAGCTTGCTCGCCGCGGTTCGGACCCTTGGTAGTGATTTAAGTTTCAAAAATGTAGAGAAATAATTTTTCCGAAAAAGTGTCAAATATGCGGTCAAGAATGCGACCGCAAACCTGACATGCGGACCGCATTCTTGCCGCAAAACGTTCCAGAGAGTTGCCCAAAATCGTGTCAAAAGTGCGGTCGATATGCGATCGCATGTCAAATCTGCGGTGCACTTTTGCGACCGCAGAATCAACATGCGGTCCGCATAGTGACCGCATTCCTTAACGAACCTGTATAAAATTTGGGGCAATTCTGCGGTCACTATGCGGACCGCATGTTGATTCTGCGGTCGCATAGTGCACCGCATAATTGACCCCGGCCCCGATTTTTGTAACATTTTGACCCGATCTCTTCTTTAATATAACACCTTTCTTCTTCATTTTATCATATCATCTCACCAAAATTAGAGAGAGAGAGAGGGTTTTTAGAGAGAGAAGTTCTTCATCTTCAAAGATTGTTCCAACTACTTAATTCCAAGGGATCCTAGGGCAAGGATTCAACTTCCCCAATCTTTTCAAGGTAAAAACCCTAACTATTTTCTTTGATTTTCAGTTTTAAATTGGGTAAAGAGAGGTTTGCATATAATAGCTTTTGAAAATAGAATTTTTACACTCATGCATGATTATTGAACTTGATTTCTAGTAAAAAGAAGTGAGTAGGAGTAAGAGTCTTCAAGAACAAGGTTGGCAAGAGTAGGATATCTTGGGTAAGCATAAAGTAGGAGGAAAAAATCATCACCAGGTACGTATGGCTAATTTTGATTCTTGTGAAATCGCCTATATGTGTGAAGTTTGTTTGTTTCGTGTTAAATTGACAAATTGTGTGAAATTCTTGATGTTGTTGTTGGATATTCAAAGTTTGTTGTCGAGCTATGAGTGATGTAAAATGAGAGTTTAATTTGGCAAAAGAATTGTGAATAATGACTATGATGGCCTATATGGTACCTTGTGGAAAACAAATGAAACACTTGAGAATTGGTTTATTGTGGAAAGAGATGAAACACTTGAATTGTGGAAATATTGTAACATGGTTGTGATATTGAATTGAGAAGAAATTGAGAACATGAACCAATGTGTAAGTTGCTTATTTGAACTTGTTGAAATTGTGTGTAGTACCTTATCTGCTGTTTGAAATTGTTGTGTTTTCAAGTGTAAGGCGGGGTCGTGTTGCGCGCCGCAACGTGGTGAAATAAGGTGTGGGTTGGGGTGATAAGGGTGGCCGAGGTAATAAGGGTGGTCGGGGGCAATAAGGATGGAAAGCGATCGAAATCGCTATTGAAAATTGATACAAAAATCAATAATGTGAAATTGTGAAAGGAGACAGCAGGAGAGTTTGCAACCTGTGGGGCACTGATTGCCCCTTTGTTTGACTACTTGTGCTTTACGTGATTGATTGGTTATTGTTAAATTGGTTGATTGTAGAAAGTGCTTTGTGTTGAGAATTATTTGAAATAAGGAAAATGTGGAAACATGGTTGGTTGGCTTAATTAATTGTTGATGTAATTTAATGGCTTGAGTTTACTTGGGACAAAGTTTGTCCATACATACCGGTACAATTTAAGTGTACTGACGTCCCTTTTGCCGGGGGCGCTACATTCGTGTCATGATTGTAGGTGGATCAGTAGCAGGCACTTCAGCTCATCGGCGGTAGTATCCTTCTCCTTCCACTGCCCGTTTTGGTGAGCCCCTTTCTTCCTCGGGGCCTTGTGTGGTTCATGCCACTCGGTTTAGATTTCATTTTGGATTTGTAAGGTATAGCCGGAGCCTTGTTACCGGCAAGTATTGTATTTCCCTTTTTGTATCCTAGAGGCTCTGTAGACATGTAAACTGTGGGATTGTGGCCTATGTATATGTATGGGGCGTTGTAAAAATAAATTATGAACTTGTTAGTAAATCAATCACATGTTTATGTTTGTATATTGTAAAATCAGTTATAATTGGTTAGATCTTTGGTTCATGAGTAATAATCAACACAGGGGTAACGCGTGGGAATGAAAGGCACCCAGGTCCGCTTGACTGGGGCAACCCGGTCAGGCGCCGGTCATGTTCCTCGATTTGGGGCGTGACAAACTTGGTATCAGAGCTTAAGGTTTTAAAGTGTCCTAGGATGTCTCGGAGCAGTGTCTAGTAGTGCCCTTCTTATAGGTGTGTTGTCGACCACATCATATAAGTAGGGGGCTACACGGGCATTTAGGAATTTACCTACTTCTTTGTTAATCTATATCGTGCGGTAAAGTGCAATGTGGAGATATCCGTGTCTAATTCGTGCCTTGTTCCCAAATTTTCAGAATATGGCACCTAAGAAGAAGGCTAGACTCGGCCTTAGGGCCAATGCGAGCCCAAGTGCAGCTGTTAATCATGTACCGGATGCCGTGGGAGAGAATGACCCACCAGTCCCGAATTTGCCTGGCCCATCTGTTCAAAACCCAAGTGTCCCTATTCCAGCTGCGGCGGAGGATGCCACCATTCCTCTTGCCAGTGTTCCTGACTCAGATACAGTTCCCGCTTCGGGCTCTGGTATCTCTAATGAAGATCTTAGGGGAGCCATCCATATGTTAACACGGCTAGTGGCCGCCCAGGCCCAGAGATCGCATGATGCCCCTGCATCCTCCGGCGGACGGGGAGATTCCTTTGGCTCCAGAGTCCATCAATTCTTGCGATTGGCCCCTCCAGAATTTTCAGGTACCGATCCAGAGGCTGACCCACGGGAATTCCTTGATGAGATATACAAGACCCTCAGGGTGATGAAGGCTACAGATATAGAGGGGGTAGAGTTGGCCTCTTACAGGCTGAAGGGAGCGGCACGTTCATGGTTCGAAATGTGGGAGGATTCCCGTGAGGAAGGGAGCCCTCCGGCCAGATGGGATGAGTTCGTGGATGCATTTATGGACCACTTCTTACCTACTGAGGCAATGGCAGCCCGCGCCATAGAGTTCGAGGTCCTCAAGCAGGGCGGTATGAGTGTTTGGGAGTATCACATGGAGTTCGTAAGGTTGTCCAAGTATGCTCCTCAGCTAGTGTCGACCATGGATGCCCGGGTTCGATGATTTGTTTAGGGCCTTAGCCCTTTGGTAGTGAATGAGGCCACCACGGCAGCTTTGCACTCGGACATGAACTATGGGAGGATTGTGGGGTTTTCTCAGGCCATAGAGGTTAGGAAATTGAAGATTCGTGTAGAAAGAGAGAGTAGAAGCAGGGCCCTATCAATGGGTCATTCTGGGCGATCACTTCCAGGGAAAGGATCATCAGGGCCATCCCAGTCTTACGCCCACTCCTCAGCGAGTGCACCACCATCTCTGCATAGTCATTAGCTGGGTAGTTATTCGAGACCAGGTTCAGACAGCATGAGGTCTCGCCAGTCTGGTCATCCTGGGGTGAGATCCCAGCAGCAGGGGAGACCTACATGCCCCAAGTGTGGGAGATTTCATACAGAAACTTGCTACCTTGACCTTCTAGTGTGTTTCGGGTGCGGGGTGAGAGGTCACATTCAGCGGGACTGCCGTGCACCCCGTCAGGGTATAGGTAGGGGATCTGCTCAGTCATCCGGTTCTTCAGCTGCTACATCATCAGCGCGTACTCCAGCAGCAGCAGGGCGTGGTGCAGCTAGGGGTGGAGCTCGGGGTAGGGGTGGACCTAGCCGATTCTATGCATTGAGTGACCGCCAGAATGCCGAGGCTTCTCCAGATGTTGTTACAGGTATCATGTCTGTTCAGACTATTGATTGCTATGCCCTTATTGATCCAGGGTCCTCCTTGTCTTATGTTACTCCATTCATTGCTTCAAGTTTTGGGATAGAACCCGAACAGCTTCATGAGCCGTTCTCTGTGTCGACTCCTATTGGTGATTCTATTACAGCCTCACGAGTCTATAGGAATTGTGTTGTTATGGTGGGTGGTCGTGATACCACAGCCGATCTTATTGAGCTTGGGATGGTAGATTTTGATGTAATTATGGGGATGGATTGGCTCTATTCGTGCTTTGCCAAACTTGATTGTCGAACGAGAGTTATGAGGCTCGAGTTCCCTAACGAGCCAGTCATTGAATGGAGAGGAAATGGTGTAGTGCCAAGGGGTAGGTTTATTTCCTACCTTAAGGCTTCGAAGATGATTAAGAAGGGGTGTATCTATCACCTGGTTCGGGTAACGGACACCACCTCAGATGTGCCTATCCTCGAGTCCGTGCCAATTGTGAATGAATTTCCTGAAGTATTTCCAGATGAGCTTCCAGGCATCCCGCCGGATAGGGAGATTGATTTCGGAATTGATGTATTGCCAGATACTCAGCCAATATCCATTCTAGTCATAACAGATTGGGAGTAATGTAATACGATTGTAGTAGGACGCATCGGCCTACGACAACCACATAAGTCCATTGGACTAATACGATTGTAGTCATAGGAACTTCCGTTTATATATCGTGGTTGTTATTTAGTAATTGACCGTGAATGAATATATTTTGATTCATATACTAGGGCGCATCGGCCTACAACAACCACATAAGTCCATGGATGTAAGGCCCTGTAAAATTTTTGTGCATAAAACCTAGTAGCTGTGGTGTCATGGTTCGAACTCGTTATGGTCACTTCGAGTTTTTGGTCATGTCTTTTGGGCTAACCAATGCCCCAGCAGCTTTCATGGACCTTATGAATCGGGTTTTCAAGCCATTCCTAGATTCCTTTGTGATTGTATTCATTGATGATATTCTCATCTACTCTCGGAGCAGGGAAGATCATGCCGTTCACCTCAGAGCAGCATTGCAGACCCTTCTTCAACATCAATTGTATGCCAAGTTCTCAAAATGTGAGTTTTGGTTGGAGTCCGTAGCTTTTCTAGGGCATGTTATTTCCGGTGAGGGAATTATGGTGGATCCTCAGAAGATTGCGGCAGTGAAAGATTGGCCTAGACCCACGACCCCGACAGAGATTCGCAGCTTTTTGGGTCTGGCGGGGTACTATCGGAGGTTTGTAGAGGGATTCTCAACCCTCGCCTCCCCATTGACTAAATTGACGCAGAAAGCAGTTAAGTTCCAGTGGTTCGAAGCATGTGAGAAAAGTTTCCAAGAACTGAAGTCAAGATTGACCTCGGCACCAGTATTGGCCTTGCCAGAAGGCACAGAGGGATTTGTAGTCTATTGTGATGCCTCCAGGAGTCGGTTTGGGATGTGTATTGATGCAGCACGGAAAGGTTATAGCTTATGCTTCCAGGCAACTCAAGAACCATGAGAAGAATTATCCGACGCATGATTTGGAACTTGCAGTTGTTGTGTTTGCCTTGAAAATATGGCGACACTATCTTTATGGGGTTCATGTAGATGTGTTTTCGGACCACAAGAGCCTCCAGTATTTGTTCAAGCAGAAAGAGCTGAATCTGAGACAGCGGCGGTGGTTAGAATTACTCAAGGACTATGATATGGACATATTGTACCATCCAGGGAAGGCAAATGTGGTAGCTGACGCTCTTAGTCGGAAATCCATGGGTAGTTTGGCTCATTTGGGTGTAGATCGGAGACACCTGGCTCGAGAGGTTTACCAATTAGCCAGTTTGGGGGTTCGTATCTCGGCGTCAGACGAGGGGGATATTTTGGTGCATAATGGAGCAGAATCATCATTGGTCGCGGAAATCAAGGAAAAACAGTTCATGGATCCAGCATTGGTTCGGGTGAAGGAAGCGATCATGAATGACAAGACCTCAGCATTTGTACTCAGCAGCGAAGATGGTGTATTGCGGTGTCAAGATAGGCTATGCATTCCGGATGTGGACGAGCTTCGGGAAAGAGTGATGGCAGAGGCTCATACTTCCAGGTATTCTGTGCACCCTGGTTCAACGAAAATGTATCACGATCTCAAAGAGGTTTATTGGTGGAACGGTATGAAAAGGGATGTGGCAAGCTTTGTAGCTAAATGTCCGAATTGTCAACAAGTGAAGGCCGAGCATCAACGACCCGGTGGATTAACTCAGCTTATAGAAATACCAAGGTGGAAATGGGAGATGATCAATATGGATTTCATGGTGGGGTTACCTCGCACACAGCATAAGTTCGATTCAATATGGGTGATAGTAGATCGACTCACCAAATCAGCTCACTTCCTGCCTGTCAAGTCCACTGATACCGCGGAGCAATATGCAAGATTGTACATCAAAGAGATAGTAAGGCTTCATGGCACTCCACTTTCTATCATCTCAGATCGCGGGGCTCAGTTCACCGCTAACTTTTGGAAGAAGTTTCAGCAAGGTTTGGGAACTCAGGTGAATCTCAGCACAGCTTTCCATCCACAGACCGATGGACAGGCTGAGCGGACCATTCAGACGCTTGAAGATATGTTGCGGGCTTGTGTCTTAGATTTTAAAGGTAATTGGGATGAACACTTGCCACCGATAGAATTTGCTTACAATAACAGCTATCATGCTAGCATTCAAATGGCCCCGTTTGAGGCATTATACGGGAGAAGATGTAGATCGCCAATCGGGTGGTTTGAGGTAGGTGAAGCGGAATTGCTAGGGCCAGATATGGTGTACGAAGCTATGGAAAAGGTCAAGGTTATTCAGGAGAGAATGAAAACAGCACAGAGTCGTCAAAAGTCCTATGCAGACGTTCGTCGAAGGGATTTGGAGTTTCAAGTCGATGATTGGGTGTTCTTGAGGGTATCTCCTATTAAGGGAGTCATGCGATTCGGAAAGAAAGGGAAATTGAGTCCTAGGTATGTCGGGCCATATCGGATCGTTCAAAGGATTGGTCAAGTTGCTTATAGGCTAGAGTTGCCTCCTGAGATGTCATCGGTGCATCCGGTATTCCATGTGTCCATGTTGAAGAAAGTGATTGGAGATCCATCCACCATCATGCCAGTCGAAGCTATAGAGGTTAATGAAAATTTGTCATATGAAGAAGTTCCGGTTGCCATTCTTGATAGGCAAGTCCGTAAGTTGAGAAATAAGGAAGTCGCCTCTGTTAAAGTATTGTGGCGAAGTCAACAAGTTGAGGAGGCCACATGGGAAGCGGAAAAAGAGATGAAGGAAAAGTACCCCCATTTGTTCGATCAAGCCTAGAAGAAATTAGGTGACCCTCCTACTCCTAGTAGCTTGTCATCTTGCCTAAGTTGTTTCCCTCTTAGTATTAGTAAAGTCTCCTTTATTTGTAATGAGTTAAATGTGTTGTTACCTTGGGTCACTTGAACCGTTCTTGATAAATGAAAGCCTTATAAAGATTTACGTGTTTAATAAACAACTAATAGTAAGTGTAGATTGGTAATGGTTTGTTAAGTGTACATGGTGTGTTAAAATGGTTAAATAAGGTAAGAATTCATTGAAGTGACTAGTTTATGTGCAATTGTAACAATGTGATAGAATATGTGCATTCGTTGAGGTAAGAAAGTGTATACCAGTTGTGAAAAGTGTTGTATTTGTGTATTGTTGTTTGGTAATATGTTTCGGGGGCCCTCTGTCAGGTGGATATGTCCATAATACAAAGGAAACTCCTGGCGAAATTTTTCTAAAATATAAGAGTTAGTCAAAATTTTGATAGCTTGCATATCATGTCTTTCAAAACTCATTTATTTCAAAATCCTCATTCGAGGACGAATGATCTTAAGGGTCTCCAAATGTAAGGCCCCGTAAAATTTTTGTGCATAAAACCTAGTAGATGTGGTGTCATGGTCCGAATGATGTGTTAGGAATGCGTAGAATTCTTCGCGGCGAGCTTGCTCGCCGCGGTTCGACCCTTGGTAGTGATTTAAGTTTAAAAAATGTAGAGAAATAATTTTTCCGAGAAAGTGTCAAATATGCGGTCAAGAATGCGACCGCAAACCTGACATGCGGACCGCATTATTGCCGCAAAACGTTCCAGAGAGTTGCCCAAAATCGTGTCAAAAGTGCGGTCGATATGCGATCGCATGTCAAATCTGCGGTGCACTTTTGCGACCGCGGAATCAACATGCGGTCCGCATAGTGACCGCATTCCTTAACAGAACCTGTGTAAAATTTGGGGCAATTCTGCGGTCACTATGCGGACCGCATGTTGATTCCGCGGTCGCATAGTGCACCGCATAATTGACCCCGGCCCAGATTTTTGTAACATTTTGACCCGATCTCTTCTTTAATATAACACCTTTCTTCTTCATTTTATCATATCATTTCACCAAAATTAGAGAGAGAAGAGAGGGTTTTTAGAGAGAGAAGTTCTTGATCTTCAAAGATTGTTCCAACTACTTAATTCCAAGGGATCCTAGGGCAAGGATTCAACTTCCCCAATCTTTTCAAGGTAAAAACCCTAACTATTTTCTTTGATTTTCGGTTTTAAATTGGGTAAAGAGAGGTTTGCATATAATAGCTTTTGAAAATAGAATTTTTACACTCATGCATGATTATTGAACTTGATTTCTAGTAAAAAGAAGTGAGTAGGAGTAAGAGTCTTCAAGAACAAGGTTGGCAAGAGTAGGATATCTTGGGTAAGCATAAAGTAGGAGGAAAAAATCATCACCAGGTATGTATGGCTAATTTTGATTATTGTGAAATCGCCTATATGTGTGAAGTTTGTTTGTTTCGTGTTAAATTGACAAATTGTGTGAAATTCTTGATGTTGTTGTTGGATATTCAAAGTTTGTTGTCGAGCTATGAGTGATGTAAAATGAGAGTTTAATTTGGCAAAAGAATTGTGAATAATGACTATGATGGCCTATATGGTACCTTGTGGAAAACAAATGAAACACTTGAGAATTGGTTTATTGTGGAAAGAGATGAAACACTTGAATGGTGGAAATATTGTAACATGGTTGTGATATTGAATTGAGAAGAAATTGAGAACATGAACCAATGTGTAAGTTGCTTATTTGAACTTGTTGAAATTGTGTGTAGTACCTTATCTGCTGTTTGAAATTGTTGTGTTTTCAAGTGTAAGGCGGGGTCGTGTTGCGCGCCGCAACGTGGTGAAATAAGGTGTGGGTTGGGGTGATAAGGGTGGCCGAGGTAATAAGGGTGGTCAGGGGCGATAAGGATGGAAAGCGATCGAAATCGCTATTGAAAATTGATACAAAAATCAATAATGTGAAATTGTGAAAGGAGACAGCAGGAGAGTTTGCAACCTGTGGGGCACTGATTGCCCCTTTGTTTGACTACTTGTGCTTTACGTGATTGATTGGTTATTGTTAAATTGGTTGATTGTAGAAAGTGCTTTGTGTTGAGAATTATTTGAAATAAGGAAAATGTGGAAACATGGTTGGTTGGCTTAATTAATTGTTGATGTAATTTAATGGCTTGAGTTTACTTGGGACAAAGTTTGTCCATACATACCGGTACAATTTAAGTGTACTGACGTCCCTTTTGCCGGGGGCGCTACATTCGTGTCATGATTGTAGGTGGATCAGTAGCAGGCACTTCAGCTCATCGGCAGTAGTATCCTTCTCCTTCCACTGCCCGTTTTGGTGAGCCCCTTTCTTCCTCGGGGCCTTGTGTGGTTCATGCCACTCGGTTTAGATTTCATTTTGGATTTGTAAGGTATAGCCGGAGCCTTGTTACCGGCAAGTATTGTATTTCCCTTTTTGTATCCTAGAGGCTCCGTAGACATGTAAACTGTGGGATTGTGGCCTATGTATATGTATGGGGCGTTGTAAAAATAAATTATGAACTTGTTAGTAAATCAATCACATGTTTATGTTTGTATACTGTAAAATCAGTTATAATTGGTTAGATCTTTGGTTCATGAGTAATAATCAACACATGGGTAACGCGTGGTAATGAAAGGCACCCAGGTCCGCTTGACTGGGGCAACCCGGTCAGGCGCCGGTCATGTTCCTCGATTTGGGGCGTGACACCAAACCTCCCATCTGGCTCACTGATTATATTCATCCCCCCTTACCCTCTACTTCTGTTTCTACTTCTGGTTCTGATTCATTACTTTACCCTATACACAATTTCATTTCCTATTCTCATCTCTCTTCTCTATTCCAGGCTTTCCTAACTTCTTTTTCCTCTGATCTTGAACCAACATATTCTCTCAAGCTACCAAAGATGACAGGTGGATTCAGGCCATGAAACTTGAGATTGAGGCATTAGAAGAAAACCACACTTGGGAGGTTGTGACTTTATCTCTTGGCAAAGTTCCCATAGGATGTAAATAGGTTTACAAAATTAAATATAATGCAAATGGCTCAGTAGAAAGATTTAAGTTCAGACTAGTTGCCAATGGATATACTCAGCAAGAGTGAATTGACTTTCATGATACATTCTCTCCTGTAGCTAAGATGACCACTGTCAGAACTGTTATTGCAGTTGTTGCACTCAGACACTTGCCACTTTTCCAAATGGATGTTCACAATTCATTCCTCAAATGTGAATTAAATGAAGAAGTCTATATGAATACGCCTTAGGGATTTGGTAGCCAGGGGGAGCGCAGAGTATGTAGACTACTCAAATCCCTCTATGGCTTGAAACAAGCCTCTAGGCAGTGGATTTTGAAACTGACACAAGCTCTTCTAAAGTCTGGTTTCCATCAAAGCAAACATGACTATTCTCTGTTTACTAAAACTACTAATAAAAAATTTGTTCTCATACTTCTCTATGTAGATGACTTACACATTACAGGTAATGACCTTAAGGAGATTGAGGCTTCCAAAACATCCCTACATCAGAACTTCAAACTGAAGGACCTTGGAGAATTGAGATACTTTCTAGGAATTGAAATTTCTAGATCATCAGAAGGCATCTTTATGTCCCATAATTGTAAAAGAGAACATTGATGACAACGTTCTGGAAGACAGAAGTACCGTTCAAAGATTAGTAGGAAAGCTTCTATACTTGACAATCACAAGACCTGACATTGCATATTCTGTGCAAAGCCTAAGCCAGTTCATGCATGCTCCAAAGTGTTCCTATTATGAAGCTGCATTACATGTTGTGAAGTACATTAAGGATCAACCAGCATTGGGGCTTCTAATGTCCAGCAGCAGTGTGGAGAAGGTTCAAGGTTTCTGTGACTCAGATTAGGGAGCATGTCCCATGTCCAGGAAATCAGTACAGGATTTTGTGTCAAACTAGGGAATTCTCTCATTGCATGGAAGGCAAAGAAGCAGTCAACTATCTCAAGGAGCTCAGCTGAGGAAAAGTACGGAAGTATGGCTCATACAGTGGCAGAGTTGACATGGGTAAAGGGCTTGCTAAAGGAATTAACAATTGATGTCAAAGAACCTATGGAATTATTTTTTGATAACAAAGCAGCACTGCAGATTGCTACAAATCCAATCCATCATGAAATAACCAAACACATAAAAATTGATTGTCACTTCATAAGGGAAAAG